>JBBPBX010003602.1:0-47037 GCA_038048925.1 Garcialebias charrua
CTGTCATGTGCTTTGCAGGATTGAGGACGGAGGTTGGGTGTGTTTGCCTTGTGCTCTTTTTGTGGATAATTGTTGTTTTGTTGTCTTACTTTCTCTTTTCTTTCTCTCTATATTAAAAAAACCTATTGGAGTGAGAGGATGGCTATAAGGTGAGAAGGGAGACCATCTATAAATGAAAAAAAAAAAAGTTTATTCTGATTCTGATGTGTGTGGTCAACACAAGATCTGTCCCCAACAAAACTTTCATCATCAGCGATTACGTCCAAGAGCACGATTTGGACTTTATCTTCGTCACAGAATCTTGGTTGTCGCCGGGTAAGTCCGACGCCTTGACGGAATTATTACCACAGAACTGTCTGTATTTTAACGACCCGCGGCTATCAGGTCGGCGTGGTGGTGAATTATTAACAATATTCAAATCCACTTTTGACTGTAAACAACTGCCCATCCCAGTTTCCAGCTCCAGTTTTGAGCTGACTGTCTGAACTCAGCGAGTCGCCTGCGACTTTATGCGCACTCGTCTACCGTCCACCTCGATCTAAGAACTTCATAAATGAATTTTCTGATTTCTTAGCTGAAATCACACCAAAATATGATTGTGTTGTCATTATTGGTGATTTTAATTTGCATGTGTGCTGTCATGAAAAGCCCTTGGTTAAGGACTTTTTAGATTTATTGTACTCATTTAATCTAAATCAGCATGTAAACAGTCCCACCCAAGAGCGCGGACATATACTGGACCTTGTTTTAACTCGTGATGTGACTGTTAGTAATCTTGAAATCAGTGACAATGTGTTTTCAGACCACATGCCGGTCCGGTTTGAGTTCACCCTCCCCCATCTAACTCCTAAGCTGTGCATTCCTGCACGTTGCAGCCGGGCCATTAACCATTTAACTGCTGCATGTTTCACAGATGTTTTTAACTCTGAAATGATAATTCCGCCCCTTGTGTTTCTCTCAACAACTGAGGAGCTGACATCCCAGTTCAACTCTGTCTGCTTAAAGGCTCTGGATCATGTTGCTCCTGTTAAAACTAGAAAATCAAAACTCAGAGCAGAACCTTTGCTAAATGACGTCACCAAGACCGTTAGGCAGCAATGCAGGAAGGTGGAGCGCAAATGGAGGAAAGACAGGCTGCAAGTCTCTTTTCAAATACTAAAAGAGAGTTGGTGTCGTTATCAGAAAGCAGTAAAAACTGCAAAATCCCAATACTTTTCAGATGTCATTTCCTCAAACGCTCACAATCCACGAGTTCTGTTCTCCACCTTAAACTCTGTTCTCCACCTCACTGAACAATCACCCCTGGAAGCCTCGACTGAGCTGTGCAAGAACTTCCTACATTTCTTTTTAGAAAAAATTGCGACCACCCGGGCTCTCATTTCTCCTCCAACTCATGATCCATCCATCCCACCTCAATCTGTTGCTGTATTTGACCATTTTGAACCAATCTCTCTGTCCTCTCTAGAGCAGGTCATGTGCAGCCTGAAACCATCTGGTTCCCCCTTTGATGTGGTCCCCCCTCGGCTACTAAAGGAGGTTTTTCCTACTCTAGGTCCTTCCATTCTTTCTATTGTAAATAGCAGTTTATCCACTGGTGTGGTGCCAAAATCCTTTAAACATGCTGCCGTTCAACCTCTCCTGAAAAAAACCAAACCTTGACCCTTCAGTAGTATCTAACTTCAGGCCTGTCTCCAGACTCCCATTTGTTTCTAAACTTCTAGAGAAAATAGTCGAGTCCCAGTTGAAGAGCTTCCTAGAGGATCACGCTATCCTCGAGTTACTCCAATCTGGCTTCAAATCTCTCCACAGCAGTGAAACTGCCCTACTGAAGGGTTTTAATAGGGCTGAACAATTAATTGCATTTGCAATAATATCGCAATATGATAAAATGAGATTTTCTAATCGCGAAGGCTGCAATTTGATTGGTCACGTGACACAAATCTTTATCAACACTTAAAAAAACCACCACAAAGACATTTACGATGGTTGTATGGCTAGAATGACAACAACCAGTGCTTCAACTTCAAATAAGCAAAGTATCAGCCGACAGGGATCCCTGACCCAACTGTTTGAACTTCAAACAGTAATTTTTTTACATTTAATTTTTTATATGTATTTATTAACTGCCATGTGAAGTTCAGACAGTAGTTTGGAAGTTCACTTAAAGCTGCAATATATAGTTTTTGGAACACGCTGGAACTTAGAAAAATTTGAACAGAGACACGTTTCTGGTCCCTCCCCCTTGCTCTCGCTGAACTTCAGCTCAGCCTCCATAGCTCCGCCTCCACTGCATGTCCTGTCGCAGCCGCTGCGATTTTCTGTGTTTATATGTTAATAAACGTTCTAAAAAATAAAATAAAAACATGGAGCGCTGGTCCAGCACACCAGAACACCAGGAAATCTGCAGAGCCTCACGCAGCCACGATGAACCCGAATTTAATTCGCTCGTGACATTAATTCATTCATTTCAGTCATGGAGTCAGCGGAGGAGGAAGCGATCACTTGACTTTTGGCAAAAAAACAAAAGAAAAGTCCAGATCAGGGATGAAGAAGGGGAATTTAATACATTTGTGTCACATACAAAACAGTCCTGCATCGCTTTGCAATCCTTTGAACGAGAACGTGCGCGGCCGCTGGGGCTGGGACAGGCGGGGGCGTGGGTTAGGGGCGTGAGAAGCTCTGTTTTTATTGGCTGGTTAAAAACTCTGTTTTTATTGGCTGGTTAACGGCGGGTCACTGTGGGTTTTTAGAAATGCTTTTAGAGAAGCAAGGGGACTATAGTTTTTTTCAGAGATTACTTGTCTAACATCAGTCTGTCAGGAGATAGTGACAGAGTGAAGAAATATGTTAAAAATATATTTTTTAGAAAACTTACAGTACACAGTAAAATTCCACCACTCCACAAACATATGTGTTGAACTTACTGCTTACCGTAGTTTGGACGGTCAAACCTGGGTAAAAATACAGATCTGGCTGATGGGTTCTAGGCACTTTAATTTATTTTTATTGAAGGCTTATCTACTTCTGAAACCTAGATAATCAGTTAGAACTGTAAAATTGAAAGGAAATGACACCTCATTTGTTATGATCGGTTAAGTAGAACTAATTCTGCTGCTTGAAATGTGTCGCTAACTTCGACACTGAAGACAATAATTCAGTTCAGGAAAATTAATTGGATTTGAATAAAAAGCTGTGATTAAAAATGAACAGTTTTCAGGCCACATACAGCCATTCACATAGCAGTTCTTTCTCATGTCTATTGCTGATGCTGGAAGTCTCGTCAAATGTTTTACATTAATCTGTAGACTAGGATCGTAATCTGATTTTTCAACGTGGGACTTCCAAGTGCCTATTTTTAATCACAGTTCTTTCTTTACAGATGGCACCCTGTTGATTGGTGCCTCCAACCTCTCTGGCAGGAACTGGCAGGGATCCGTATGGATCTACAGTGAACCCGAGCAGGCCCCCAGCGAAGGATTCTGCAAAGCTGGTGTGCAGACGGAGGCCGGAGTCACAGACGTCAGCTGGGTGGCTGAGAAGAGGATTGTTGCCGCATCAGATTCAGGTGAGATATAGATCGACTGAATCGGAATAAAGCACCGAGCTGAAGACACAATAGCTCCATTTTTGTTTGGTTTTGTTGTTTCACCTGTGCAGGCGCCTTGGAGCTCTGGGAGCTGGCAGAGAACGAGCTCCTGTTGGTGAATCGTTTTACCAGATATGACCACGACAACGTGGTCACCACGGTGAGCCCTGTCGTTGGAGGAAGCGGTGCTGTGACTGGCAGCATGGACTGCAGGTGAGACACTTACAAATCACAGGAAGCAAACAATGTCGACATCATGTCTTCCCTCTGCAGACAAAATTGATTATAGGCAAACGGTGACATTAGCATATACCGTTGTGTTGGATTAAAACTATAAAACACAAAAACATTTATGCTCACTAAACGACAACAGGAAGTCACTGGATCCAGACCTTTCAAATAAAGTCCAGAACCATAAATTAGTGAACGACTGAAACTCCTCACTGTGGGTTCAACGGTTTTAATGTTCCTAGTTGCAGCTGTGCATGAACCCTTGAAGAGAATCTGTGTTTATTGCTTCTATTTCAGAGTATATGCAGGGTCTTGAAAGTTATTAAAAGTTGATAAATCAATTTTGGGAAAATTAAGGGTCTTGAAAAGTATTAAAAAGTCTTGAAAGCGATTTGATGAGGTATTATTTTTTTTGCTGTTATTCTAGCTTTAAATAATTTGACAGCAAAAAGTATGTATGACTAATATTTGTTTTCCTCACCGCGGATGATTCGGAAACCGCTTCGCACAAATTTAGGGTGTCAGGTTACAACAGCCTTTACGGCTAGGCCTATCTTGTGCGCATGCACGGCTGCTTTATCTCCAAGTTGAGCTTGTGTGTTTGAGTAAGTTGCCGCGAGACCGTGAGAACAAAGTCAAAGTCAACTTTATTGTCAGAACTGCAATATGTACAGGACATACACAGGATTGAAATTGCGTTTCTCTCAGTCCCTCGGTGCAACAGTAACCATTTAAACACTAAAACACTGAAACATTTAATAAACATAAGCATAAAATAGTAAAAGTGTAACACTGTCCTGAGTTTTTGCATAGTAGTATAAAAGTATGAAAATTTACACCAACACTAAAACACTAAACATTTAATGAACATAAGCATAAAATGAAATAATAAAAGTGTAATACTGTCCTGAGTTTTTGCATAGTAGTATAAAAAGTATATCTATAAAATAAACTGAAGGTTCTAGCATTGACATTTGCAAAGAGTGGCAAAGCAGCATATGAGTTAATGTACACAGTATATGTATGAGGTAGTTGATGTTGGTATAGAGGCAAAGTGGCTGGAGATGCCTGATTTTCAAGAATGGCTGAGGCCTGTCGCCGAGAATAACCGTGTTTATTTCTTATTCGCCATTGTTCAACCAAGTTACTTTAAAATAGCTACGAGTCTTGTTGTAACCTAAGCTATATTTTCTTAAACCTAGTCGTGGTTCAGTTTCTTCTTTTGAACTTTTTTCTTTCCACTGTATCTCAGTTCTGTTGTAGGTTTGAGATTCACAGATTTACAGTAATTGAAAACAACAGCAGTTTTGTAAATCAAAGATTTGTTGCTTAATAAAACAAAGTGACGATAAGGTCTTGAATTTATTTTGGAAGGTCTTTAAAAAGTCTTGAAAAGGTATTGAAATTAACTTCATTATTCCTGCATATACCCTGTATTTGAAACTATAGTTTTTGACCACGTTTGAATAGTTTGTCTTCTCTTCAATACAGAATTAAAGTCTGGGATCTCAGTCAGGAAACTGTTGTCACCACCTACAACGGTAAGAGGACGTCTGCACTGCAGACCACTAAATAAAAGACAGATTACCGTATTTTCTGGAATACAGGTCACACCTGAATATAGGTCGCATTGTCCAATTATTGCCAAAGAATTGGAAAAATCCATATACTGTATAGGTCGCACCTACGTCAAAATGTGGACCGTGTTTAGCTCTGCTGCAAATGTCTCTTCCACAGGAGCGCACAGCAAGGCTTTTAAGAAGATTAACACTTAAAAACAATTAATTGTTTGATAAAAATTATAGCAAATATGTGTCTGAGCTGAACTTTTCTTTAATAAATGAATAATTTTAGCAGGATAAACACCTAAAAAATACATTTGTTAGCTGACATTATTGTAAGAGTGTGTCTCAGTTTAATTTTTGTTAATAAATGATTACAAATCAGCTTATTTTATAAAAAGCCATAAATAGGTAAAATGATAAAAAGCCGCGACCTATATTCCGGAAAATACGGGTAATTCGTTTTTATTAAATTAACTTGTATTTAGGCACATTGTTTTCTTTACTAAGCTCAAGCGAGGAAATTAAACAGCTTCCTTGTACTGTACTGTATTTCATAACAACCATGGCCTGGCACTGATACAGCCCCGTTATTAATGATTTTAGTGGGACTTCAGTGATTATTCTATCAAAATTCATAATAATATAATTATTTATGTCAAAAATGTGTTTCCTGTTCAAAGAGCATCTTATGTTCATGACAACAGACGTCTGAAATTTAATTTAGTCGTTGTAAAGTTTATTTGATTGTATTCTAAGGTTTATATTGTTTTTATTTATACTTTTAATACTTCTTCAGCTGGTATGAGTAACAGCCATGTGCTATGCCTGCAAATGTTTTACACTTTGTAAGAACAACTCTAACAGCTGTTTAAAACTAAAGGTATCTTTTTTTAGACTTTGAATCCCTTAAAGAAAATCTTTTTATTTATTTATATTTTCTTTCTACAGCGCACACACAGCCTGTTAATAGTGTTGCCTGCAGTCCTACAGACGAGTCTCTCTTCATCTCCTGTGGCCAGGTAGGTTTATCAATTGTTGTTGTTGTATTCAAAATCATAAAATAACATTTTTGGGGGGATTATGGGCACATCTGGATTGGTGTGTCTCTCCACTAACTTTAATGATGTCAGGCAAACGCAACAACTGTTTCAAAAAATGTTTGAAATGGCCAGTTTTTGGGAGTTAAATAGCAAATTAAGAGTTTTCAGAGTTGCTGTTTAAATAATAATAATAATAATAATAAATTTTATTTATAACGCACTTTACATTTAACAAATCTCAAAGTGCTACAATGAAAAATAAAATCAAGATTAAAATCAACCATAAATGCAACTAAGTGGAGGAACAACCAAGAGGACAGTGCCTCACAGATATTGAATAAATATCACAAATATTGAATAAAGCATGAAGAACTTTTGTGTTTTTCTTAATAAAATAATAGAAACAATCCAACATAATCAAGCGGTTCCACCTGAGTTTAATAAAGTAGATAAAAGGGACAAGTTTAATATTTGATTCTCTTAAATAACAATGCCGGTGTTATCTCCGATCACTCAGGATGGCCGAGTGCTGATGTGGGACAAGAGGAAGCCAGACAAACCAGCCTCAAAAATCGGTGAGCAACCTTTTGTGGTCTGTCGTGACATCAGCTGAGTGACGACATTATCACATTAGGAACCCTCGAAACATTAACACAGCAAATTAAAAGTTCATTGTAAGATTCAGAGGGATGATCACAGTACGGTACAGTATCTCTGGTATTTATTTTTCTTTGTGTTGTGTGACTTCAGCTGCAGCAACTGCTGAATTTCCTTCAGGATAATAAAGTCTTAATAATGTCCCACAAAGCTGCAGCCCCCCATGATGATGTCACTTCTGTTTTTATACAGATGTTGAGTCCTCGTATTGCTCTGCTACCACCGTTGCTTGGCACCCCCACCACAGAAGCACCGTTGCTTTTGGTAAGGCCCAGCAGCAGATCGATGACCGGCAGCGTCGTGGTTCCACATTTTCAAAAAAAACTTTACGTTTCAGGTGATGAGCTGGGCAGAGTGACCGTAAAAGATTTCCTGGGAACTGAACCGGCCCGGGTGAAGTCAGTCCACAGCCGCAGAGTTAACAGCCTCGCCTTCTCCACAAGCAGGTAAAGTTATTTAGCGTGTCAAAAATTGTCTTCCATGAAATGTCTGTAAAACCAACGTTTTGACGCTTCGTTCGTTCCAGTGATGCTTTGCTGGCCTCCACCAGCGATGACTGCTCCCTCGCTGTTGTGAACGCTGAGCTGCAAGAAGTGTGAGTCTTTACACGCGACGCTGAAACCCACAGCTCAGTCTTTTACACCGCTAATTATACAAAATGCCTGTTTGTTTGTTTTCTGTAGGCTCAGAGATCGGCGACACCAGGACTTTGTCACAGGAGTTTGCTGGCTTCACGGGAGCTCCACCGCTCTCACGACCGTAGGCTGGGATCATCTTGTGCTCCATCACACCGTGACTCCAGCTGCTGGATCCTCTGATTCCTCATCATAGTCTTAAACACCTTTGAAAAAGTAAAATGGCTTCTTTGCTTTGTAATTTTGTATGGTGTGTCCACATGTTTCTACGTAAAGTCCAACATCATTTAGAAGAGAACTGAAGTGTCTGTCTCAACCAGCACTTCAGGTATGTGGACACAGATGTTGGCCTTTCAAACTATCCACTCCTGCCATACTGTACATGTGATTACATTTAAGGAAACCTATTTGCTTCACATCAATTTACATTAAATGTTTAATATTGTCAGATAAATTTGGCTCTTCTTTATGGTCTGTGGGATCAAAAATCCTAATAGCTATAAAAAGATTTATCTACTTTCTTTACCTGCTACTCCTTTTATTGGTCATGTGGAATTGGTGCCCATCTCCAGCAGTCCCTGTTAGAGGCGGGGGACATCCTGGACAGGACACAAGTCCATCACAGGGACACATGGAGACAAACTATAAGATATAAGTAGGGGTACACTGATAAATCTGCCCCAATTTTCTTAATTTTGAGAAATCGGCTGATACTTGCATGAGAAACCGATTTTTATTTTTGTTATAATAACAATTGGTCAGACATTTTAGCAGGCCCGGCTGCATGGGCGGGCATTGAGGTGCATTGCCCCCCCGCAGAGTCAGCTGTGCCCCCCCTGACAGACTGGACAACGGGAAGTTTTTTGTTTGTTGGTTTTTAATCTCCGAGTGAACATCTTTCTATTTTTCCTATCTTTGTTTGTCCGTCATACAATTCAACCAATCAGTGAAGCCGAGGCAACATTCTAGCCAATTACAGTTCGAGGGGGGCGGGTGCAAACTAATTGTTTCAAACAGAAACACACGCTCACCATTGTCCGTGTATCAACAAAACAAGAAGCGTTGCAAATAAAAAGACCAGAAAGAACTTCTAAAGGTAAGAACCACTGTGCTTTCTGTGACATGAGTAGTCCAATATAAACTTATGGCTGTGCAGATAATAAATGTACAGTATTTTGTTTATTTGATATACTGTCTGCATAATTGTGGTGTGTTGTGGTGGAGAAAGTACTCAAACACTGTACTTAAGTAAAAGTACAAATAAACAGACAAAATGTACTCTAGTAAAAGTAGAAGTACCATATTAATGTTTTTACTTAAGTAAAAGTAAATAAGTACTTGCTTTAAAAAAATACTTAAAGTATTAAAGTAAAATCACTTGCTGAAAGTATTAACTAGTGCATTGGCCTACAATATCAAATGTGCCTACTGTATGTATATGTTCTGTAATACATTAATAGTGTTGAGCCATTTTAATGAACAATACTGCAGATAATACATGTTTTTATTGTGTTTACTCTGTGACACAGTTCACACTTGGACTTGTGATTCTGTGTGTCAGAATTTCAGGGATGACATGCAGAGTTAAATGTCATTAAGCAAAATAAGAATAATAAGGAATGAATATATCTTTGAGAGTTTTTATTTAACACAAAGTAAAACCAATGTGTCATTTTAACTGCAGTAAACACATTTGAGTAAAAGTTGTCTGCCTGAAAAAAGGAGCATTAGACCTAACAAAGGAATGGTCGAGTTCCAGGAGTGGTCACAGAGCCGCTGTTCAACTTGAAGCAAATAAAATGTTGAAAAAAATATGCCCCCTTGAAAAAATAGAATGCCCCCCCATTGAATTGTTTCTGCAGCCGGGTCTGCTTGCAGAAAAAAGTCGTCTTTGTTCAGAAGGAGTGGCTCATGGGCTTCATTTATTTATTTATTTATTTATTTTTATTTATTCATTTTACATTAAAAACCAGAAGAAAAATAAATTTAACACAAAGTAAAACCAATGTGTCATTTTAACTGCAGTAAACACATTTGAGTAAAAGTTGTCTGCCTGAAAAAAAGGAGCATTAGACCTAACAAAGGAATGGTCGAGTTCCAGGAGTGGTCACAGAGCCGCTGTTCAACTTGAAGCAAATAAAATGTTGAAAAAAATATGCCCCCTTGAAAAAATAGAATGCCCCCCCATTGAATTGTTTCTGCAGCCGGGTCTGCATTTTAGTGATCAGTGATCGGCCAGAAAACTGCAATCGGTGCATCCCTAGATGTAAGAGAATAGTTTGTCCTCTAGGTAAGAGAGAACTGTAAATTGTGTCCTGATGCATGCTCATTAATCCAGGTAGATGAATCTAACAAGGTTGAGTCGTTCTTCTTTGTTCAAACGTTTCATATTTTATCCAAAAGACTTCTTCAGTCTGAGGTGCTACAGCAAACTCCGTCTTATAAATAGCACCTTCTCGTAGTGGATCAACCAGTTTGCTGGTGACATCCAGAACTAGCTGTTCACATGTGAAAGAGGAACGCTGGTTTGAGAGAGGAGTGAAGGAGGCCATCTTTGTGAAGAGAACTTGTCCTTTGTTAAACAGATGGAGGTTTCCATGTTCATCTGTCCCCCTTTTACAATGCTGCTAGTATCAGCCCCCTGTGAATAGCAAGCAAGCAGCCATCAGAGCACTAACGATCAATTGTTAGGCTGCTGGTCCACCTTTTGCACGTGAACATCTAGTTTTGGTTGTTGGCAGCAAACTGGTTGATCCGCTATGAGAAGGTGCTGCTTATAAATAAGAGTTGCAGCTCCTCAGTCTGAAGAAATCTTTTGGATAAAAGATGAAACATATCAAGAAGAATCTATCCAGAGGACCTGCCTTAACTTTTTTAGAACTGTAAATTGTATTTAAGCAACATTGCTGTGGATATGATGTAAATGAGGTAAACTGTACAGTGTGTGTTACAAGTTTACCCCCTGGATTGGATCCACGGACAAACAGTGTGTGAGGAGGAAGATTTAATGCAATTAAATACAGAAAGTTGACCCAGATGACTGAGGTTCATGTCGGGTTGTGTTTTCAAAAGATTGCACGGACACAGCTACAAGTGCTGTGGCTCGTGGGCAACCTGATGATGTAAACAGGCGTTAAATTAATTACTTCAGATCGTTTCAAGTCTTGAAATGATTATGAATGTTAATATAATACTCTTTCTACCATCTCTGTTTAGAGAATTGAGTTTATTTTGATGAGATCGATGACAACATTTAGTTCACGCTGGGCTAAGACCAAAGGGGACTGCTGTCATCTTCAAACAACTTCAGTCTAAAATATTTTACAAGCTGTTCATTTTTATATACATTAACATTGGTGTTGGACATTGTACATTTTGTACATTGAATTTTGTATATGGCTATTTGCAAGTACAAACAGCAGCTGCAGCTAGCTGTAAGATTTAGTAAAACCCAGGGCACCTCGGGCAGGAAAGTCATATTTTTACCAGAATACCGTAATGCAAAGCTGAGGGTTCCCAACCCTGGTCCTTGAGGCACACCATCCTGCATGATTTAGTTGTTTCTCTGCTCTGACACACCTGATTTTAATTGATGGGGTGATTAACAGGCTTCTGAAAAAACTTGAAGTAATTACCGTAAATTCCGGAATATAGGTCGCAGTTTTTTGCCTAATTTGCATGCCCTGCGACCTATAGAGAGGTGAGACCTGTTTATGGATTTTTCCAATATTTTTAGACCAATTTTTGGCTCAGATATGACCGTTTTTCATTTTGGGGAAGAAGAAAAAAATGGGGCAGTACCACGTTTGTCCGCTAGGGGACACTTCCAGAGAGTCCACCGACCGTTTCCAACTACAGTAATGTGTCTGAAAAAAGCCTCTGCTTGGACTGACTGTCGCTGCCCGGCCTCCTGCTCTGGAGGTAACTTCTGTTTGCTGTGTTTGTTAGCTGTGTTTGTTAGCAAGATAAGTCAAGAACCACAGGACAGATTTTTATCAAACTTACAGAATGTAATCACTGTATGGACATTTACAAGTGACTAGCTTTATGAGATGTTTGAGATTTTAAAAAAATCGATCTTTTGGCATCGTTGTTAGCGGTTAGCTACTGTAAACGGATACTAGATAAATAGCTCATAAACCACTCGGCGGATTTTCTTTCAGCTTACAGAAAGTAATTATTTGGTATTCATTTACAAACTGTTGACCTGTGTGAGACATTTGAGATCAAATTTGTTGTTTTATTTCGTTGTTTTATTGACGTAATCGTGTCGTGTTCGCTTCAGTTATTTTCCTGCTACTATTTGTCTAAATGGACAGAATTTCTAGGTGCAGCCAAGGTGTTGAGGGGATCCGTTTTGGTGGCCTTAGAATCGCTTCTCTGTTTTTTGCAGATGATGTGGTCCTATTGGCTTCATCAGATCGTGATCTACAGCTTTCGCTGGAGCGGTTTGCAGCCGAGTGTGATGCGGCCGGGATGAGGATCAGTTCCTCCAAATCCGAGGCCATGGTCTTGAGCCGGAAAAGGGTAGCATGCCCTCTCCGGGTCGGGGAGGAGGTCCTGCCCCAAGTGGAGGAGTTTAAGTATCTCGGGGTCTTGTTCACGAATGAGGGAAAACTGGAGCGTGAGATCGATAGGCGGATAGGTGCAGCATCCGCAGTGAAGCGGGCGCTGTACCGGTCTGTCGTGGTGAAGAGAGAGCTGAGTCGAAAGGCAAAGCTCTCAATTTACCGATCGATCTACGTTCCCACCCTCATCTATGGTCATGAGCTTTGGGTTGTGACCGAAAGAACGAGATCTCGGATACAAGCGGCTGAAATGAGTTTTCTCCGCAGGGTGTCTGGACTCTCCCTTAGAGATAGGGTGAGAAGCTCAGTCATCCGGGAGGGACTCGGAGTAGAGCCGCTGCTTCTCCACATCGAGAGGAGCCAGTTGAGGTGGCTCGGGCATCTGGTTAGGATGCCTCCTGGACGCCTCCCTGGTGAGGTGTTCCGGGCATGTCCCACCGGGAGGAGACCCAGAGGAAGACCCAGGACACGCTGGAGGGACTATGTTTCTCGGCTGGCCTGGGAACGCCTTGGGATTCCCCCAGAGGAGCTGCTCCAAGTGGCTGGGGAGAGGGAAGTCTGGGCCTCCCTACTTAGGCTGCTACCCCCGCGACCTGACCCCGGATAAGCGGAAGAAAATGGATGGATGGATGGATATTTGTCTAAATAGCTCAAACCACTCGGCGGATTTTCTTTCAGCTTACAGAAAGTAATTATTTGGTATTCATTTACAAACTGATAACCTGTATGAGACATTTGAGATAAAATTCGATTTATTTATAATTTATTTTCACAGCGCACGCGACCGTTTGGAAGACGTCAAAGCGAAACAATTTAAATCCAGCAGATTTGACCATTTCGTGAATTTATTAAGGAACGGTTAAGCTCAGGAACACTTGTGCTATAATGTCAGCTATAATTTTTATCAAACAAATAATTGTTTTGAATTGTTAATCTTCTTAAAGCCTTGCTGTGCGCTCCTGTGGCAGACATTTGCAGCAGAGCTAAACACTCGGTCCACATTTCCGGGTTGTCTCAGCGGTGACTCGTCACGTCAGCGGTGGATGGCACGTTACGTCGGCGGTGACGTAGGTGCGATCTATATAAAGGTGCGACCTGTTTAAGGATTTTTCCAACTTTTTGGCAATAATTGGACAAAGCGATCTATATAATGGTGCGACTTTTATTCCGGAAAATACGGTAAATCACTGAATCAGGTGTGTGGGAGCAGAGAAGCAACTAAAACATGCAGGATGGTGTTCCTCAAGGACCAGTGTTGGGAGCCCCTGAAAGATTAGTAAAATAATGTTCACTTGAACCTGTAACATTTATTTTCTGTTTCATATTTCTGTTGTCAGCTGTTAACAGGATGTCGAACTCCAATCGCCCCGACAGGTCTTCACTGATGTGATGTGGCATCCTCTCACTGGTAAACATTCCTCCTCCATTAAGGAGAAACTAGAAACTCCTCTGCCACTCGTCATCACTTCCAGCTGGGTCACGCACTGGCAAACTGAAAAGAAGTGACCCCTTTGGTCTGTTAAACAACTTGGTGTTTGCTAAAATGATGTTAACTTGTTGCATCTTTTTGAGTGAATGCGTTTTATCTTTGAAAGCAGTTTGTCTTCACTGCAGTTTCATCTCACGGTTTAGCCTAATTTAGATGGAAAACTCTTCGTTTGATCCATTTCCAAGTAAATGTGATGGATTTCTGAATTTATTTACGCTGTTATTTTTTCACACTTAAGAATTCTTATAAAAAGTTTTCACACACCCCCCACCACTGGATGTTTTGTGCTTTTATTGATGCCATCAGTTAATCATTATCAATAAAAATTTGCCTTCCTTTTCTTGATGATGGTTTTAACAGAACTCCTGGGAGTGTTCAGGGTCTTGGAAATCGTTTTGTATTTTTCCCCCACTTGTGCTTTCTTATCATCTTTTCTCTGTGTTGAATTAGGATAATTGCTTTAAAGGGGTGCATATTCAGGCTGTCACTTTGCATATTTTTGTGTTTATGCTAATGAAGCTATTGTGATCCATCTTTTTTATGCATTTTTCAGCATCTTTCTTGTTCCACAATTTTTGAGCTATTCCAAACTATCAAATCATTCAGCTCTTTAAGGACAATCCTGCTATGTTTGGTATCGGTGCAATTTTAGGTTTTGTAATATTTAGCCTTTTCTGTAATTTCTTTCTCATAGAAAATTAATTGAGCTCATTTTACACCCTTCAAATCTTTACATCTGTTTACAACCTTTTACTGCTTCTTTCACATTTTGTTCTGGTTCAGCTTCTTTCAGCTTCCTTGTGCAAATGTAAACTTTTCTTCGGCTAATTTCAGCTGTTTTGTGCTTTTTTTAGATTATTTCTGCTAACGACAGCATTTTTGTGCTTCTAACTAATTTCAGCTGATTTTAGTGTACAGTATGCGCCTTTCAGCTTGTTATTTCAAGTTTAAGGTTATTCTGCTATTTAGCTTTTTTTATTTTTTACTAATTTTATTTTATTTTATTTATTTATTTTTTTGCTAATTCCATAATTGTTGCACTCTCAACTTTTTTCCCCCCCTAATTCAGCAAAAATGTGCTCTCCACTTCTAGTGATTTATAGCCTGGTTAAAACCACACCCTGTCCTTCACTTCGCTTCAGACTAGGGTCTGGACTTTCTCCATAGAGAAACGATTTCTCCTGGAGATTTTTGAATGGACCAATCAGAGAACAGAAGGCGGAGTTTTGTTAGTTTAGCCTGGCGAGGTCCAGGCTATTCAGATAAATAGCTCAGAAACCACTCGGTGGATATTTTTTATGCTACCAGTGTGTAATTATATGGCTCTAATTTACTGACTGTTGGCCTGGATGAAACATTTGAGATAAAATTCGATTTTTTATCATTTATTTTCGTAGCGCACCCGAGGCTGTTTGGAAAATGTCAAACCGAAACTATTTAAATCCAGCAGATTTGACCATTTCGTGAATTGATTTAGGAACTGTTAAGCTCAGGAACACTTCTGATATAACGTCAGCTAAGAAATATATTTTTTATCAGCAGAGAAATAATAGTTTTTTACCTTGTTTTATTGAAAATTCCTTCGTGGCGGCAGCCATTTTGAATGACGACGTCAGTCGACATCGTTCAAAACTCCGCCTTCTGCTCTCTGATTGCTCAGGAACACTTCTGATATAACGTCAGCTAAGAAATATATTTTTCTCAGCAGAGAAATAATAGTTTTTTACCTTGTTTTATTGAAAATTCCTTCGTGGCGGCAGCCATTTTGAATGACGACGTCAGTCGACGTCGTTCAAAACTCCGCCTTCTGTTCTCTGATTGGTCCGAACAAAAATCTACCGGAGAAATCCTTGTGGATGGGGGAAGTCCCAGACTGTGCAGTGAAGGGAAATGAGAATTGAGCGGAGCTGTGCAGGAAGGCGAGGGCCAGGCTAAGGTTCAACTAACATTTTTTATTTTTATTTTATTTTATTTATTCATTTTATAATTTTATAATACATTATGTGTCCTGTTCAGCATTTTTATTTTTTATTGCTAATTTCAATAGGGGGTGGGGGGTTTCAGATAATATCCACTTTTTAGTGCTCATGTATGCTTCTTTCAGTCCAATTGGGTAAGCTTGTTCGTTCTGCTTTCTTCTGCTAATTTAAGCTTGCTTTACATTTTAGCGACTTTGCATTTTTCAGCTAAGCTGTTTTTAGATAAATTCAAGTTATTTTTGGTAATTTCTGCTACTTTCAGCCAAATTAACCTCTACCAATTTCAGCTCTTCAGCATTTTTTTATTTTATTTTTTGCTAGTTTCATCTTTTTCTGCTATTTCAGCTTCTTTTTAGCCGTTTTATGCTAAATTTAGCTTTTTCAACAAATGTCCACTTTTTTAGCTAATTTCAGCTCATTCCACTTCCTCCTGGTAGTTTAAGCTTCTTTCTGCCTTTATACTTTTCAAATATTTTTCTATTTCCTATTTTTTTTGTTTCTGCTTATTTAAATCTTTCTGCTTTTTCCTGCTTACCTTTTCTTTTCTTCAATTTCAGCTCCATTTCAGCGTGTTTTAGCTAATTTCAGCTGTTTTTCAACAATAATCATCCACACTGCATTTTTGCAGGAAATGCAAATAATTTTGCTAATTTGTATTAATCTGTATGCAATTTGATTTGACTCTTGACATTGAAGGTTTTTGTAAAGAATTCTTATTTACGACAGCAATAAATTAAACATCCAGGGGGTGAATGCTTTTTTAGGCTCTTATTATTCAGATGCACTGCATTAATAAGGGTAATGTAAAAGTTTTAGTGTTGAGTGCCAGGAATGTAAACTTATTACATAAAGATCAATAAAACAATAGGAAAGACAAAGATTGTCCATAAACTTTATATTTTACACAAATACAACTTATGGATTTACTTCAGCACATATAAATGAACAAGTCAGTTTTGTTTTTAAACTCATGCATAAATCTGCACTTATATTTTATACAAACAAGTTTGTAACCACTAATAAAAGCTGTACTTGTATAATATGGTATAGAAGGTAAAACATTTCTTTGATTCATAAATATAAAACACTTTCACCTAAATTATCGTTGGCTTTTCTTCAGCTGACTTATATAATGCACATGTAACAGCACAAGAACATTTAAGTTACAAAGCAAAACTATACAGTATAAAAGTGCAGTTTACCGTCAATCGGAGGACCCTGAAAAACTACATAACATTTTCTCTTTCATAGGATTCACTTGCATAAAGAGCATTACCCATGCAGAATGGAAACCGATTCAAAGCTGTGGTTAAAAAGGCAACATATGTACATATTTATACATAAAATAATAAAAATTACTACATTCTTACATTATTGAGACTTCAAAACGTAGCAAAAAACAGGAAAGCACTAACAATGACCACATGATTTCCATAATTGTTTTATAGAAACAAAACTTTTATGGCAGCTATTGAGTAGCACCATAAAAGTAGCAGTCGTCCTCCATTGCAAGAGTTGGGGGTTCGATTCCACCAGCAGTCACATGCCCAATTGTCCCTGTGCAAAACGCTGAACCCCTCATTGCCTCCGATGTGTGTCCCATCGGTGAATGAATGTGATAACGCACTGATTATAGACATAGTAGAGTGCTTTATGGTAAATGAGGACACAGATTGTGTTGTAAAGCGCTTTGAGTATCTTGATAAGATAGAAAGGCACTATATAAGTAGTCCATTTACCATTTTAAATAAATTCACCATTCACTGTACACATTTCTGCTAGTTTCAAATAATACAACGTTTCCTTTGAGTTTTGAAGATTTGTTTAATAGCAGCAAACCTTTAGGTTTCTCCTTTACTAACAAGAGTAATGGGCTGTTCGGTTCCAGGCCGGACCATGAACGTCATCCCATACGGGTATTTGGAATGTGCTCCCCCACTGTGAAAAACAAACATTATGAATGGATATGCTGACAAGAACATGAGGCGTATACTTACAAGGATCAAATCTAAGCACTGTCTCACCTGGTGGGCGGTTCCACCTGCGAGCTCTGTTGGTATTTCTTGTTCAGTTTACCCTCCAGCTCTTTCAAATCCATAGATGCTGGTTTGGTTTTTGTTGGAGGGGGACATTTGATCTGTGCTTTGGCTTTCGGTACAACAGGGACCTTATTGTCCTCTTCTGTTGCTGTGGTGCCCCACTCATCTGTACTGGGGTCGGTGTTAACCACTGGGGCCATTTTGTGGTCCATTTCTATCATTTTCTTTTGCAAGATGCTAAGGAGAGTGGCTTGATTGGGTGACAGGGTACTGGGAAGTTGATTGGTAGCTTGTTTGGGTTTTGTCTGAACTTGTGCTTTTGGTTTGACGTCAATGTCAGGAGGTGGGAGTTTTGGAGGTGGAGGGGGTATGTGGTTTGGGAGAGCTGGAGGTGATAGGTCTATGGCTGGTTTTGGAGCTTTTTTTGCAGGAGGATCAGGTGGACAGATGGATGGGGGTGGCTCAGTTGTCTCAATAAAGTCATCAAACCCTGGTGGTGGAGGAAGCAATGGCACATTCAGCTCCTCGTCCTGTTGTACAGCCTGGTACTGTGAGAGGGTCTCTTCTGCACTTTGTTTCTGCTCAGCCAAGTTGTTTACAGTTGGGAACGAAAGTGCTGGACCATTTGATGGCTTCTGATCCGTGGCCTGAGTAAGAGTGATGGACTTTTCTGGAACTTGCATTGTTTTTTGATGTTCTGCGGGCCAAGCAGACTGTGCAGTCTCTTGTAATTTTTCTTGTGAGGGAGTTAAAGATGACGAGGTAGGCTTTGGTACAACAACAAAGGAATTTGGACTCGAATCACTTGGGTAAATGCTTGATGTGGAATGTTCACTCTTGTTGGTGCTGCTTTCTCGGGACAAAGAGTCAGTCGTTCTATGTTTGTCTCTTTGTTTGGCTGCTTGTAGGAGAGCCAGTGGGGATGCAGCATGAGCCTCTCGTGTCCCACTGACTTCATTAGCCTTTAGGGTGCGTAACTTACGATCCAACATTGGACTGAAACGGCGGCTTTGACCTGGAGATCCATTCATTGTGAGGGTTTCTGAATTACCATTCTGAACATTCTCCATTTTCTGTAGCTGTGGAGATCGAGGCAGTTTGGTTATTTCCGACTGGGCTGGAGGTGTTTCTTTTTTAGTCTCTTTCTGAAGCTCAGGTTGGGATAATTGAGACTGTTGGGGGGTCTCTAATCGAGACTGTTGTGGGGCTTCTAATCGAGACTGTTGTGGGGTTTCTAAGTCCTTCTTTGGTTCTTGTGCATCTTTGGGATCTGGCGTAGGTGCTTTAGGAGCTTGAGTCGATTTTCCATCCACAGTGACAAGCACAGGAACAGAGTTACGTGACCCTGATTCTTCCAAGAGTAGCATCTGCTTTGGTCTTGCATCGTGATTCTCTTGTGTGCCAAGAAAGGTGGTTTTTGGAGTATCTAAAACCTTTGCCTTGTGTTGAGGGTTGAAGGTGGAGAATGTGGATGTGTGCACAGTGGGAGGAGGTGCTGGGCTCTGTGGTGGGGAGTCATTGAAGATGGAAGAGAATCTAGCAGGCTTTGGAGGTGGCGCTTTGTTAGTCTTGAGTTGTTTTTCTTGGGGAGGTTGTGGTGGAGCAAATTTTGGCTGCTCAGGAATGTTTGGTGGTGGTGAACTGAAGATGGGTGCAGATGATGCAGAGTCACTGGAGCTCGTTGACGGGGGCTTTGTTGGCGCTGTTGATGGATAATTTATGATGGCTAAACTGTCCTGCTCCATGGACGGTGGCAATTTTGGTGCTGGCATTGAAGGAGGCGCAGGGGCCGCAAGGCTGTTCAGGTCACCAAAGAAGTCTGGTGGAGGGGGGATAAAATCTACTGGAGGAGGTGGGGGTGCCATTGAAGGAGGAGGAGGAACAAATATTTCATCTTCCTCGTAGCCAGATATAATTGATCCATTGGATAATTTATTTCCAGCATCTGTGGAAGACAAGAAAAAAATAAGTAAATTAATGCAAATATTTGACAAATATTGTAAAACATGGAAGGGGTGTGTG
Organism: Garcialebias charrua; assembly: GCA_038048925.1. NCBI lineage: Eukaryota > Metazoa > Chordata > Actinopteri > Cyprinodontiformes > Rivulidae > Garcialebias > Garcialebias charrua. The sequence continues at coordinate 19,812 of JBBPBX010003602.1, forward strand.
TAGTGAGAAAACTTAGTATAATTATTTTTCTATAAAGGTCTGAAAATCAAGTCCTTTGAGAATTACCGTCGTTTTTAGAATCGCTAAACCTAAAATGTTCAACTAAAATGCATAGAAACACTCCTATTGTGTAAACATTCTCTAAATCTGACGTGGTAGTTTGGACTTTTTCAGGAGAGTTATTGTGCAACTACCTGGATAAACATTTACCTGCCCTGCTTTTTCCTTTTATACCTATTCCTGTGATCCATCACCTGAGTCTGTGTAAACTGCACCAGAACAAACCCTGGTCCAACAGAATCTAAATAATCTACAGTATTCATTTTCCTGTGTACTTTAACCTTACATACATAGGGGTTAGTTAGATACTCACCTGTGCCATTGATTTTTGGACCATTGGTAGAAGGGAGGAGAGGGACTTTAGGTGTTGGAACTGCAAACCCTTGGAAACTTTCTGCAATGGACTGTGAGGAAGAAACCAAACACTGTCAGAACTCACTGCCTCAAGAAGCAGACATGGTACAAGAAACAGCAAGGATGAGATTAGAAACTGTACGCTCTGTTCTGTAGGAATAAAAATTGGCAAGTCTTTCCTCTTGAGGTGAACAAACCAGTTATTAGCTGTTGCATGTGTTCCTTGAATAGGTGATGCATATTTGATGTCAACAGGATAAAAGTTTCTGGCAAGGTGATTTTCTTTGATTTCTGTGTTATGGGAAACATCTAGTATGGTAGTTCACAAGTGCCTCATTTGCACACTTTTTCTATGAAGAGTGGGTGATAATGAAACAATTTATTCCTCAGGGAAGTTAATTAAAATGTAATTGCCTGTGTCTGTGTGAACGTTTGCTGGTCTGTTAACAAAATATCTTGTGAACCACTGGACAGAGTTTATTGATCATTAGATGCACAACAGATTAACCTTTGGAGTTATTCTGATTCAAGATAGAAGTTAAACGCAAAAATAGTTCTAACTCAGTTAATTTGACCAATATTGACATAAGATCCGATGTGGTGTTAGCTAAGACTCATCCCTAACGCATACTTGGAGCGCAAATGGATTGCATTAGCACTTTTTCATTAACTATTAGAATCAAATTTGACTGTCTGTTAGCAGAATACGTCAGTTTCAATGAAACTCAGAAGATAATCATTAGATGCCAATCCACAACTAATTAACCTAATTCAAGATGGCCACCACTCCAAAGTGATCTTAGCAAACATGAAATGGTTAGGTTATATCTAGGCCTGTCACGATAACAAATTTTGCTGGGCGATTAATTGTCTCAGAAATTATTGCGATAAACGATAACATTGTTTGAAGTTTGACAATACAATTAGTAATTATTGTCAAATAGACTATATGCCACGGGGGGTCGTGACGTACTTCCGGTAAAATGCGACACACATCCGCCACTTCCGGTTCCCATCCACTGCCGTTGTTGCTAGCGTTAGCTCCTAGTAGCAGACCATGACAACGAGCCGAAACGGGAAGAGGCTGTGTGCTACTGGCACTACAAGTGAGTTCCGTTGTGTCCGCCCACCGGTGGGAACAGCTGTTCCGAGGGGGGGGGGGTTTCGGCGAAGATTTATCACGGCTATCCGTAGGGGGAACGTTGCAATAATTTTATATGGTTTTATATGTGTATGGAGTGGTGGCGCAAGAGGTTAAGAAGGTGCGCTTGTGATCGGAAGGTCGCCGGTTCAAGCCCCGGTACCGACAACATCAAAGATGTGGGTGGGATAAGTGAAGCGGTCATACTTGTCTCCACCCTCATCTGCCCCACTCTGGGCCCTTGAGCAAGGCCCTTAACCCACACCATCTGCTCCCCCGGGAACCCTAGATAGCAGCTCTCTGCTCCACACAGAGGGCTGTGGTTGCTCGTTGGTCTGTGGTTGTGTCAGGAAAGGCATCCGGCGTAAAAACAACTGCCAAATCTTCGTGCGACTAGATCGCTGTGGCGACCCCTAACGCAGGGAAAAAAGCCGAAAGAAGAAAAAAAAAATATGTGTATGGAGTTATTATTGGTGTGTATGCAGATGTTTTATTAATTGTATTAAGTCATTTATGTTTGTGTCTTTCCCGCTAACCGGAAGTGTGCCGTCTGTGTAATGACTGCGGGAGTGCTGGAACGGAAGTCTGTGGCATATAGGCTATTTAAGAAGAAATGTTGGTTAATTAGTTTTGAATGTAGTACCTTTTTTGACCACCGGATGATAGTACAGTATAAGACTGTTTGAACCAAAGGATGGATAGTGAGTGATTGAGCAGCGTGCCTCTTTAAGAAAAATGGGAGGGAGGCCCCTTGACGTGACATAGGCTGTCTCTTGTTCCTGTTTTTCGGTTCTCAAAATGGCGGAGAGGAGGGTCTGTCGGATAGTTGAACCTCGGATTCAGGAGGAGCAGTGTGGTTTTCGTCCTGGTCGTGGAACACTGGACCAGCTCTACACCCTCAACAGGGTCCTGGAGGGTACATGGGAGTTTGCCCAACCAGTTTACATGTGCTTTGTGGACTTGGAGAAGGCATTCGACCGCGTCCCTCGGGGGGTTCTGTGGGGGGTACTCCGGGAGTATGGGGTACCAGGCCCATTGATATGGGCTGTTAGGTCCCTGTACGACCGGTGTCAGAGCTTGGTCCGCATTGCCGGCAGTAAGTCAGGCTCGTTTCCGGTGAGAGTTGGACTCCGCCAAGGTTGCCCTTTGTCACCGATTCTGTTCATAACTTTTATGGACAGAATTTCTAGGCGCAGCCAAGGTGTTGAGAGGATCCGTTTTGGTGGCCTTAGAATCGCTTCTCTGTTTTTTGCAGATGATGTGGTCCTATTGGCTTCATCAGATCGTGATCTACAGCTTTCACTGGAGCGGTTTGCAGCCGAGTGTGATGCGGCCGGGATGAGGATCAGTTCCTCCAAATCCGAGGCCATGGTCTTGAGCCGGAAAAGGGTAGCGTGCCCTCTCCGGGTCGGGGAGGAGGTCCTGCCCCAAGTGGAGGAGTTTAAGTATCTCGGGGTCTTGTTCACGAATGAGGGAAAACTGGAGCGTGAGATCGATAGGCGGATAGGTGCAGCGTCCGCAGTGAAGCGGGCGCTGTACCGGTCTGTCGTGGTGAAGAGAGAGCTGAGTCAAAAGGCAAAGCTCTCAATTTACCGATCGATCTACGTTCCCACCCTCATCTATGGTCATGAGCTTTGGGTTGTGACCGAAAGAACGAGATCTCGGATACAAGCGGCTGAAATGAGTTTTCTCCGCAGGGTGTCTGGACTCTCCCTTAGAGATAGGGTGAGAAGCTCAGTCATCCGGGAGGGACTCGGAGTAGAGCCGCTGCTTCTCCACATCGAGAGGAGCCAGTTGAGGTGGCTCGGGCATCTGGTTAGGATGCCTCCTGGACGCCTCCCTGGTGAGGTGTTCCGGGCATGTCCCACCGGGAGGAGACCCAGAGGAAGACCCAGGACACGCTGGAGGGACTATGTTTCTCGGCTGGCCTGGGAACGCCTTGGGATTCCCCCAGAGGAGCTGCTCCAAGTGGCTGGGGAGAGGGAAGTCTGGGCCTCCCTACTTAGGCTGCTACCCCCGCGACCCGACCCCGGATATGCGGAAGAAGATGGATGGATGGCGGACACTTGGTGTGGTTTGAGCTCTTTAGCATAGCATTTCTCACACAAAGCTTTTAATAAAAAAAAAATCAGTAAACAAGTTTTCAGCTTCTTTTTGCAGAAACAAAAATCCAACTTTTTACACAATTGTGAATTTTGGAGCTATGACAGGACAAAGGTTTTTTACCCGAGGTCAGCCTGTTCGCTTAGCTCGTAGCTTAGCTTCTCTGCTTAGCTGCTTTTAATGATCCAAAATAGCGTTTTTGGACGGTTAAAACTAATTTAAATTATAAAAGAGGAAGGGAGGGGTCAGTGAAGAGCACCGGAGTTGAGCCTTTTGTCATCCATTCAGTAGAAAGAGAGAGACATGAAGAAACGATAAAGCCGATAAATGACAATGAGGTCGATAATTTTCATTTATCATGCGATTAGTTCATTTATTGTTTATAGTGACAGTCCTAGCTATATCTCAATCAATTTGACAGATGCTGAACTAAAATTTGGTGTGCAGTATTTTCTGGTGTATAGGTCGCATTGTCCAATTATCACCAATAGATTGGAAAAATCCCTAGATAGGTCGCACTGGTGTATAGGTCGCACCTACGTTTAGCTCTGCTGCAAATGTCTGCCACAGGAGCGCACAGCAAGGCTTTTAAGAAGATTAACACTTAAAAACAATTATTTGTTTGATAAAAATTATAGCAAATATATGTCTGAGCTGAACTTTTCCTTAATAAATGAACGTAATTGTGAAATGAGCTGGATTTAAAAATTTGTTTCACCGAAAGTGATAACAAGCCATATATAGGTCGCACCTGAGTATAGGTCGCAGGCCTTGAAAAAACCATAAAAAGGTGCAACCTATACACCGGAAATGGTAGGCCTATTGACTCCTGAGAGTCCCACCCAACACAAACTCCAGGTGCGAACAGATAATTTAAGATCATTAGTTAAAATTTCAGCAAGTGGTGGGTGACGTCAGAGAATTCTAGTTTAATTTAACCTGTAAAACAAAAAAGCGTTCAAGCAAACACAGAACAAATCATTTTGTCCTTGTCAGTACAAAAATGTTTGGATTTTGCTTTTGGGTTTGTCATGATATACTTCAGACCAAACACCAGACATTCACGTTCTTTAGTTATGAGGAAGATTTGATGAATCAGAGGAAACACCTAACATTCATGGCACTGTTGTTCTTAAAATGGGCCTGGCTTCAGATGTGTGTGTGTGTTTGTGTCTGTGGGTGAATGTGAGAGAAGTGGGGACAAGAAACTACCAGAGAGGAATGCTGTTCGCGTCACGGAACCAACGCCACCAAAAGCAAACACAGACGGTGTTGACACAACAGAGACTTTCAAGAGATACAGTATAAAAGTCTAAATTATTCCAGCGTCACGCAACATTGTTTCATATCTGTGACTTTTGGTGCACATTTGATGCACCTCTACATGTTAATAATGTCATGTAACAAAGTGCAATACGTTTTGTTAATTAGTTGGACTTTTATCCAAATATATGTGTTGTTGAACTACTAATTTACAGGGAATAATTAATATTTATATGCAGTGGGGATATCCCCCTGCTTTATACACAAGATTCCAACACATTAAACCTAATTTGTTTATCCACCATTTATGCAAATCCAACCAACAATCCTGCTCCTCAAAACTAAAAAGCGCGGACAGTCTGTGTGAAACCACCTGAATGACGCCTTGTTTGCCAACACTTTTGCTGACATAGCTGCACTTTGAAAAGGATAAACTCTGCATGGCAGTGTGAGGGTGTGACACCAGAGACTGTGCATGATCCAGTTTGATTGCATCTGCTCGTTCTCAGCACCATGACTCACTTTCAGCTGTCGTAGCGCTGCGAGGCGTCCTGCCCGTGCGCTGCTGGGTGCGCCACAAAACACTCCCTAACTATGAGGCGAGGTGTGTGAACCGGAGTGCAGATGAGCTGTTCATTTGCTCCATGACGAGATAATATGCGGCTGTCAGTCACACAGACTTCCAAAGCGGACATAAATTAAATAAACACCTCATGCTAGGAATATCTACAGTTGATAAACACAAAAAAACGCATTACGGATGCACAATGTTAAAGCTGCAGTATGTAGCTTTTTTTATGAACATATTTCTTCACTCTGTCACTACCTCCTGACAGACTGATGTTAGCCAGGTAATCTCTGAAAAAAATTAAAAAAAATATTGTCCCCTTGCTTCTCCAGGTGGTAAATAAGCATTTCTAAAAAGAAAAGGTGACCCGCCATTTTCCAGCCAATAAAAACAGAGTTTGTAACCAGCCAATAAAAACAGAGCTTGAATTTGAATCAGCCAATAAAAACAGAGCTTGAATTTGAAATTCAACAGACCACAAGGGGGCAGAGCCACATATGGCTCTGAGGGGGAGGGATCAGAATGCTTTGCCTGTTGAAAATATTTCTAACTGCTGCAGTTCTACAGAAACTGCATACTGAACCTTTAAGATATTACTGCAGCGTTTTAGTTAAATATTGGGTATTTGTAGGTATTTAAGGCCATCTGATTGGTCAAATCCATTACTGACACAGTTTATATCTCCAGTTTATTGCAATCCTTTGCTATATTGATATTGCATAATTTGATATTGCAATTTTGATATGTTTAACACTAAAAAGCAATAAAAAAGCACAAAATAACTCAAAATATTTAAAGTTACACCGTAAAGATTTCTAGCATTAAGCTATTTACGGGCAAAACTAGTTTAATTATTCCATACGTTTTATCCTTCATCCAATGGACTTCATCAATCCAAGGAGCCACAAATAAACTCCGTCCCACAAGCAGCATACTCCCAATGTGGACCAACCAGTTTGCTGGTGATAAGATGGTTTCTGGGGCTCGTCCTCTCCCCCGTCGACTCCTCTGAGGCAGCCATAGCCATGTGGTTCAAAACATCAAAGTTTATGCTCAATAATCCAGGTTTTAAAAAAATCCAACAAAGTTCAGTCAGGTCATCTGGACTGTTTCTTTTTTTTGTTTGTTGTTGAGACGTTTCATCCTTCATCTAAAGGGCTTCATCAGTCCGAGGAGCCACAACAAACTCAGTCCCCCAACAACACACTCCCATAGTGGGCCAAAGGACTGACGAAGTCCTTTGGATGAAGGACAAAACGTTTCAACAACAACAAAAAACGTCCAGATGACCTGACTGAACTCTGTTGGATTTTTACTGAGCATGAACTTTGATAGTTTACTGTAATTGTTAACGTGTTGAACTTAAAACATATTTTTATAGCTGTGTAAATAGGATAAAAAGTAAAAGATTTAAAATGAGCCATTACAGGGCACTTTGTGTCTTATTTAATTTGTGTAACTTTTATTTTACCATTTCTAAATGTATTTTTTATGTTAACCTTTAAGCTTTGGCTCTATTGGCCTTCAGTGTCTGTTGACCTGCAGAGCGGTTTTTATAAGATTATCTTTACCGAGAACTGATTGCTCAATTTCTGTTTCTTTCCAAGAAAAGTGCTATTCTTAGTTCTCCCACATGTGGCATCAACTAGAAAGTAAGTCTGCAGGTCTGCTGAAGGACTCTCTGAACAGTTGAGCAAAGTTGGAGAGAAACGTCCGAACCACTGAAAATGTATTTACGGTACATCTGAAGTGATGATGCTTCAAATGAACCAACTCTTCAATTGCAGGTTTGAAAGACAACTTTATACTTTAGGTTATTGATGCAATAATAAAATGAACAGAAAACAAGTCATGTAAACAGTGAAGCATCGGTAAATACTCACAGTGTGATGCTTGACTGTGGGTCTGGCCCGCACATTGGCCGTCCCAGATTCAGAGATCTTGGTTGAGTCCAGCACCAACTCCACATTTTCTGATTTGTACACAAACAGAGTGTCATTTGTTAGCATGCCTCTGTTTATGGAAAGAATACTGACATAAAGTACTGTACAAAAGTTTTGAATCAACCCCTGATTTTATTAAATAGTTTTCACTACAAGCAAACTGACTTTCTTTTCAACTTTTCAAATGGTTTGACAAAGTTTTTTCTTTGAATTTGGCCCCTTTTTCACTTGTTTTCAGTTCTTTTACCTGACAACAACAGCACATTGTATAGTGCGTTCCAAAAAATGAGGGAAAAGTACATATGGAGACAAACGACAAAGCTTCAGGTTTCACAAATCGATCTATACCACATGAAAACAGCTCATTTTTGCCATTTTTTCATAGCTTCAACTAAAGAATGGGAACAAACTGTGCTTTTTATGACTAGCTGATGGTAAGTGCCTGAAGACCCAAATTGAAAACACAATACAGGTACTTAGTGACCTAAGAAACAAATTACAACATTCCTCTGAAAATGGTCATATACTGGAAGGAACATGAGTTAAACAGGAGTAAAAATAGACCAAGTCCCCTCCCAAAAACCTTTAGAAAATCGTAAACTTTTGATAAAGACATCTTTCAAAGACCAAAAGTTCTGGCTGCACGAAAGCAAAATATGAAGACTGAGGGATGTCTCAGGATAGAGTTATTTTAGATTATATCTATAGATTGTATTTATATGTTACACCAGTGGTGTATGCTGGTGAAGATTCTCAGTCGTCCAGGACATGATGAAATCAAAAAAAGGCGTTCAATACAGGATCAACTGGACTTTATTTGTGGTGTAGTACTCAGGTGCAGTCCAGTGGTGTAGTACTCAGGTATATGGAGTATACCCACTAGAAAAGCTTAAGAATTTCAGTATACCCACTTAAAAGTACCCAATAATACATGACATCACGTGTCACTGATAACATTAAACGTCAGTTAAACGCTTCCGTAACAATCTATCGGTATGCAGCGCTTTGCTTTGATACTGTATTATAAATCTATAACATGTTTTTAATACAAAGCCAACATTTGTACAAAGTTTGTTCATTCATTCAAATATAAGCATAAGAGAAATCTGGAAACGTTCAATATGCTTAAAAATCAAAATAAATTGACAATTACATTGTTACAGTGTACCATACTTTGGTTTTTTAATACAGTATACCCTGTAGACTACGCCACTGGTTAGATCATATTAACCTATGGAAAAATGTCTCTAAAGTGACCTTTTAGAGGTCGTCCGTCGACCTCATGATGATGTGAAACAATTTGTTATTGACAAAATAGCAACGCACAGTTGAAGCAGTGACAGTAATTACACTCAAGCACCGTCGTGAAGGGAGAGTTCAGGTTACAGCAGCACAACATGTAGAAAACTTAAGCCATTTACAGTTATCCAACGTTCAGACATCTAAGGATAAGCTGAACTAATATCAAAGATGCCGTTGAAATAGATTTAAATGCTTCTGTTTTTTTGTGTTTTTTTTACTTGTCCTTGTAAGACTCTTGTTTGCACAGCAGAAACTAAAGCATAAGCTTAGACTTTGAGTCATGGCTGCTTCAAAAAGCACTGAGGCACAAACACAAATCTCTGCCCAACGTCAGATGAAGCAGCTCAGACAACATGGTCTGAAAATGGAAGCCGTTTTGCTTTTAACAAACGTTGGAAATGGAAGTTGATTGGAGAAAGAGAAATCTTGGACATGTTCTCTTGCGGTTAATTCCTGCGTCTGTCAGGCTGTTTAACAATTATTCCGATGACAGATATTCGTCACTAAGAGGCATTTACTGTAGTCTGTTTATTCCTCCAGCTCTGTGAAATAACGCTTCTGCAAATAAAGACTGGCTAATGACATCACCAGCAAGGAAAGCATGTCTACTTTCTTGCATTTTGAACCAACAAATTAAGGGACGTCATTCAAGGATCTGGGAACGAGGCTGGAATGGAAATATGGCTGTTTTAAACCAGTCTAACCAAATGATTAGTTTTCCTTTTGTGCCTTGTCCTGATTTAAATAGACAAATGTTCTCTCTCTTGTTTCACCTTTGCGCAGCCTTGGCTCCTATAGGTTTCCTATTGTTACTGATCGTATTAAACCAAAGATTCACAGAGTGGGGGAAACTTGTTGGTAAACGTTTATCTACCGTAAATCACCAAGTCTGTCTTGGATTCAAGTGGGCGCGATATCAATTGAGTTTTATGTGTTGTGGTTATGAATGCTTCTTTGCATGTAGCTGATGAATATCTGTGACAAATAGCAGTCAGTGATGCAAGATTATTTCAGCTGTTTCCTCAAAAGACTGAGATTACAAGAAGTGCTCATGTGCAAAAATTTGGTTTAAGATTATGGCTTGAACTGATGATTTAAATATTCTGTTTCATCAAAGGTTTTAGAGCTGTCCTGTTCTCCAAAAATAGCAATAATGATTCTTAAATAAGGTACGCAGGTGGATGTTTTCTCAGGTGGACAGGAGTTGTGAAAGTGCAGTTAACTGGAAGAGTAGAGGTCAAATGAGGCTTTTAAAAGGTCAACTCAAGTTTTTAAAGTAAATGGTCGCACAGTGGTTAGGAAGAAAAATGGTCATGCTTTCTTGATTGCAAATGTCCTTTGGCGGACTCTGCAGAGGTTTCTGCTGTGCACACACTTTCAGACAATTCCCTTCAACAGAAACTTGTAGGATCAAGTCTCCTGTCCTCCCTGAAAAATGTAACCATGTTAAACTAAACACATTTTAGAAACCGGTTCAGTGGTCTGATGCCATTACAGTAAACCTCTTTTGGTTACAAGAGAAAAAGCAAACAAGGCTCCAAGCATAACAGTGGATGAATCATAGTTTGGGCTTGTGTTGTAGCATTTCCCTGATAGAGGGAGTAGTGGATTTAATTTAACACCAACAAAATCTTTGGTGCATCATAAAAGGCAGATGATAGTTTCTACAGCTGAACCTAAACACTTCTCAGAATCTCCTCTGGCTCTCACTCAAGACGGATGGTTCTGCTCTCCCTCCCCCTGTTCTCCTCTTCCTCCTGCTTTTGCTCTCGGTGTGTCTTGGAGCTCCTGGTACACATCTCCCGGACAAAAAAATACTATTATGGATCTGGTGAGCTGGACTTTCAACGCAATCGACCAATTCTTTTCAACAAAATGGCAGAGTCCTGGAGAGCCCTCTTGTCCGGCTGAGACTCACGCTGCGGGGTACATCTGAGATTTGTAGGGAGTTTGGCAGCTGATGTGTCTCTCAATTCTGTCTCAGGAGGACACTGAAGATGTTTATATATTTGGATTTATGATAGCAGGTTCTGCTCTTTGGCATTGTCAGTGCTCTGTTTTATCAACTTTTGAAGAAAACAAACATCGGCAGCAGTTACAGCCATGGCAAAGCTTCCGAGTCTGTGTGAAGATTTGGTACTCAAAATTAGCTGATTAACGCGATAAACCATAAGATGGAGACAGTTTGCGAGAATCGCAGGCCACCTGTGGCTTCTAGGACTTGCCAGCATGTTGGAGATGACCTTGAGGAAGGTTCATAACACAGATCAGGGGCGGCACGTGGCGTAGTGGTAAGGGCAGTCGTCTCCCGATCTGAAAGTTGGCGGTTCGACTCCCGGGACCCGCACCATGTGTCGTTGTGTCCTTGGGCAAGACACTTAACCCTGAGTTGCTCCCGGTAGGACTGGAAAGCACCTTGCATGGTAGTCTGCCGCCACCGGTTTATGAATGTGTATAGCATTCAATATATGTGTAGCACTATGTGAGATTTTCAGTAATGAAAAGTGCGTTATAAATTGAATTAATTATTATTATTATTAGATCAGTGGAGTGAAATACCCACAAATCTGACCCATTTTGGTCCGGAAATGTTCCAGCAGGACTCAAAGCTGACAAGGAAAAAATAAAAGTCTGCCTGAAGAAAATCAATAATTGTGGCTTATCTGAATCGGACTCCCCCATTTGGCCTCGGAAATGAGCCGACTCAAATTTCTGGGTAACTAGGGGAAAAGCTTTGTCTATTGCAACTCCACACACACACACACACCGAAAACTTCTGTGCAGGCTTATCAGAACTGCCGTCTGAACAACAACATCAGAACTGTGGCCTATCTGAAAGTGCTTCATGGACAAATCTCAACATCTTGATGTCAAATGCATATGTAATGCGTTTATAAATGTGCTTGATGGGGGAGGGTTTTTTTATGTCTCAAATTGTGTCCTGATAGGACAAGATGTGAAGAGATATTTTTGTAATGCCAATATCCATCCTCATGGCTCTTAACTTTTTCTATCTAAAAGTATTCTGATGAAGAATAAGGGGCTGTGCTATTATAGCAGCAGCAACGTGCACTCCACCCATCTTTCGGACAACTGTATGGACATAATTTCACTGTATCTTGGTACAATGAGAATAAAGCTTATTCTGATTCAAGAGGCTGACCTCAAGAGAAACTAAAGGCTTCATAACAGTCCTCGCATGTGAACTACCATATCTTTCAGATTACAAGGTACACTTAAAATCCTTTAATTTTCTCAAAAATCAACAGTGAGCCTCGAGGCTCAATGGGATTAACCTGCCTAAATAAAGGTTGAATGAATAATTCGGTGTGCCTTATGTATTAATTCTGGTTGTGCTTACTGACCTCGAACTGATTTTATGTTGTACGTGGCACTCAAAAATCTGTCAAAATGTTTTAGTTTCGCTTAATACGCCTTATAATCCGGTACGTCGTATAATCCGAAAAATACAGTAAATAAGAACTTTGTGGATGGAAAACACCTTAAAATAAAATTACACGATCTGAGCTAAAAATACTTTAAAAAGCGTCTTTGCCAGTACTCCTGTCAAAAATGGGGGAAACGTCTGCTGGAAATCTGCTTGTTTTCATACCTATATGTTCACAGCAATAAAACGTTTAAATGTTTTTTAAATTTTGCATTTTTATCATCTGTTATAAAAAGCAAATATGGACAATCATGTTTGATTTTTGTCCAAAATATTACCAAAATATCTCATGCACCACTGAACAACTTTTAATTAAACTCTCAAAAAGTGACGTCTCGGTGTCGGTGAACATAACATTTGCTGTCCAATTCAAGATGGCTGCCAAACAAAAAATGACAATAACTCAGTTCATTTTACCAATATTTAGCTAAAATATATGTGGTAATAGCTGATCACAACACATCCTCTGAACACTTTTGCATCAGACTGAGCATGATGTTATGTTCAAGGTTTGATCACAACAGCCGTAAAAGCTTTAACATTTCTCAGTAGTGATCTTTGTCTAAAATGTTGGCATGAACGGTGGTGAGTATAAACATCCCTTTCAGGAGCCTTTAGTTGTGAAAGAACACGTTTCAGTCTTCTATCATTGGATTATTAACACATGTTTAAACTGATTTCCATAGAGTTTTGCATAATAATAACTTGAATTTTGCCTTTCTGACCTGAGCTGGGTCAGTATTCAAAGTTAAAAGTCTGTGTGTGATGCAAACCCAATAAACATGTGATTTAGACTTAAAATTTAAATTGTTAAACTAGACATAATATTTTATATATTTAGATTAATATAATTATCTGCAAACGAGCAGGACGGTTTGAAGCATCAAGGTCAACTGGATTTCCCATGGAGGGATTTTAACATTTAAAAAACATGTTTTTCATAAATTATTATATATTTCTCTCAAAATCATCTACTTCAACCTGTTTGCTATGACACATCATGAAGTAAAAAAAATTAAAAATATTAATTAGGGCTGAATGTTTGTGAAAGAGAATTTAAGAGCAGCAGGTTTTGACAGTTGTTCGTGTCAACAAGTCCAAAGGTTGATGTAATCGAAGTACAGACAGCTGCTCTTCCCTGACAACAACTCACCCATGTCCTGGATCTTAAGTTTGTTGTCGAAAAGAGACTGGTTCTTCCGACTCGGAAAATTCAGAAACCCTTTCTTCATTGTTTGGCTTTTCTGTGAACAGTCAGCTGGAAATCACTGTTTCATGTTGATCAGCAGGTAAGTCCCAAGTAAAAACTGCAGACCGAGTGTGAACTTATTTTTTCAGATAGAGTTTTTAAAAAAGGCTCAACCCCCGCCCATTGTCCTTTCACTGCACCTCCCTCCTGCAGGTGAGGCCTCAGTCACATTCCTGTGCAGATTTTCCTGAGCGAAGCGCTGACGAAGCTTCACTGTACTGCAACGCTTTGATCAACCTGAAACGTTCAAATATGCACTTCAGAGCTGGTGTGGCTGTGGAAGGCGTCAAACCGAGTTAATTAACACACATGTTCAAGAACACACAGGGTTCCTGTGTTTGACATAATCACAAAGTCAACAGCATGTTCTCACTGAAGGTCAGTGTTTTAATTATCAAGAAAAAAGCCTGCACATTTTTGTTGTTAGCTTCATAAAAGTGAAATAAAACAGCCATAAAAAACTATTAAAATATAACAATTTATCTGACTACACGTGACATCTAGCACATTAAACTGAAGTAGCATTATTTAAGAGTCACCTTCACTCATACTTCTCCAAATTATAGTTATTTGAATCCATCCATGCTACTGAGCAATCGTGCAAATGGGACTGAGTCTGAGTACTATGACCAACATTTTTATTTAAATTGAAACAGATTTGTTGTTTATTTTTCAATTTACCCTTTTAGTAAGATAGGATAAGATAGTAAGATAACACAGCTAAGATAACACAGCTACTGTTACATTTAGGTTTTGATAGCATGGTAATGTAAATAACATAAAACTTCACCTCAACATGTCTTAAAGTACCGATGACTTTCATCAGCACAGAAAGTGTTGATTCCAATAGAAAATTGTCTTTTGAAAATTTTGAATAAAGCAAGAACTAAAAAGGGGCCAAAAGCACAGCCCTGAGGTTCTCCCAAATTACCGGTTGTCCTTGTTCAACAACACTGGATTTGCAAAAAATACTGTTAAAAATCTAAAATAAATAAAGTTTTAACATTCCTTGGGGGAACTTGCTTCTGTTGTGCCATGTGTTATGAATGAGTCTCAGCCACTACCACACCAAATTTTAACCAAATACATGAAAAAATTATCAAGTTTAAATTCCTTTTTATTGGGTTGACTAGAAAAGTTAATCGGGGCAGACGTTAATCCAATTATTATTTTCTGAAAGTTTCAATAAAATCTTTTCAGTGATACATATATTTTGCTAACACAACAGAAAAACACACAGCCACAGCTAAAAACATTATTTTTTGTCAATAAGTTTTTACTTTATATCATGAAGATTTTTTATTAAAATATTACTAACATTTACACAACTTAATCATATTACTCATTTTCCACTTGCTGATGACATTGCATTTATAAAAAATAATTACTTTTTAATTCTATAAACATTGCCTAATGAAGTATTTCAGTGCAGTCTAAATGCATGCTTTGAATAACACTAAAACAAAACACATGACCACAGCTGCTCAATTGTCCATGCTGTTCAAAGAACAAGACACTATTTCCTTTTAGTTACAGTATACGCCTGAACCTCACTGTCCTGGAGACAAAACACACCTGTCCATCCAGTTACGCTCTTTCGTGGGAATGCATCATACTGGTAGGAATAAAATGCAAAGAATGTAGTAGCAAGAATCTTTACTGTTTAACCTGCTTGACTGCATAAGATACTGTACACACAAGCTGTTGCTAATGGTTATGCTTTATTTTAACGGAAGTACGTCACAACTACCTGTGGCATATAGCCTATTACTTCATTGTTTTCTGTTGGGGAACATGTTTCTTTGACTTTCGATTTACACATAATGTATACTAATAAAGACATTTCACACAGATGATAAAAGTTTTACAATGTTTGTTTTGAACACTGGAGTCATGAATCAGTGACTTCTCTTTTCCGTCCTTTTGTTGCGATAGTGGATCCTGATTGGTTTACTGACAATAATTAAAACACCTCCATGGAGACCAAGTCTAACTGCAAGTTTTAATTCGTTTTTTTATTGTCATTTTTACATGTTTTTCACAAGCTTGTTATCATCCATCCATCCATTATCTTCCGCTTGTTCTGAAATCGGGTCTCGGGGCAGCAGCTTGAGCAGGGAGGTCCAGACATCTCTTTCCACAGCCACCTCTTCCAGCTCTTCTGGGAGGACCCCCAAGGTGTTTCCAGGCCACCCGAGAGACATATTCTTTCCAGCATGTCCTGGATCTTCCCCAGTGTCTCCTCCCAGCCAGACATGCCCAAAGCAACTCCAGAGGGAGGCGCCCAGGGAGCGTCCTTAGATACCCGAACCACCTCAACTGGCTTATTTTGATGTAGAGGAGCAGCAGTTCTACTCTGAGTCCCTCCTGGATAACTGAACTTCTCACCCTATCTCTAAGGGAGAGTCCAGGTACCCTGCGGAGGAAACTCATTTCAACCGCCTGTATACGCGATCTCATTCTTTCGATCATTGCTCAAAGTTTGTGACCATAGGTGAGGGTAGGAACGTAGACCGACCGGTCAACAGAGAACTTTGACTTACAGCTCAGCTCCTTCTTCACCACAATGGATCGGCACAGGGTCCACAATACTGCCGCCGTTGCACCAATCCGTCTGTCATTCTCACGCTCCATTCTTCTTTTGTTCTCGAACAAAACCCCGAGATACTTGAACCCCTCCACTTGAGGCAGAACCTTACCCTCGACCTGAAGAGAGTACCTAATCCACCCTTTTCCAACTGAGGACCATGGCCTCAGATTTGGAGCTGCTGATTCTCATACCAGCTGCTTCACACTCGGCTGCAAACCACTCCAGTGAGATGATGACACCAACAGGACTACATCATCTGCAAAGAGCAGAAATTGAATCCTGAGGCCACCGAATGTTAGACTGAATGCCACCGATGTTAGACTGCTGCCATCAGGGAGGAGACTGAGGAGTCTCCAGGCTCGAACCAGCAGACTGAGAGACAGCTCTGTTCATCAGGCAGTCAGAATGCTAAACACTCTGCCTGCTCTGCCTCCCCTCCCATTTGAACTGCCTTAAAGGGGACCACACATGCAAAATTCACTTTTTAATGTTTTTTTACTAAACTTTGGGTATTTACTTCATAAAAAAACAGTCCTTGTGCCAAAAAAATGCACCCAGTGGTTTATTTACTCTAAGTAGATTTATTTATTTTTGATAAATACACCAGGATTCACACTTCCTGCATTTATTGACGTCACAAGCCGCCAGCCAATCAGATCAAACCTGAGTCCAGCCCCTCACCTAGCAACCCCTGGTTAGGCTCAACCCACTTCTGTATTAAACACATGACTGTTGTTTTTCATGATTTCATCTCATCTTTTGTTTATATGTTCTTAATTTCATGTGTACAGCACTTTGTTGCAGCTGTGTTTTTTTAAATGGCTTTATAAATAAAGTATAATTGTTATTTTTATGTTTTAGTTCAATTTTTAGTGTATTTGCGATCGCTGCCAACGCGCAGCCGGCAAAAATTAAACGAGCGGACCACAGGCGGAAGGACCGGGTTCGACGGGACCCTCTTCCGGCGCGATGGAGCGGAGCTTCAACTGTACAGCCTTGCAGCAGCCTCGCAGCAGGCTCGCAGCAAGAGGACCTTCTCCTTACAGATTAATTTACGGGAGACACTTGGTGAACTTTGTGTTGTCTTCACTGGAACAGCGATAACTCCCAAAATCTCATCGCGTGCAACGAGCGGAGCTGGCGAAAACCGGAAGAGGAACAAGCTAACATTAGCTTCGGATTCGGGTGGTCTAATGCTAAAAGGAGCAGCAAACTGCGGCGCGCTCAGACGGGTTTCGGTAAGTTATCTTAAGCTAACACTAACAGTAAGTCAAATGAGTAATAAAAAAAGAGCTAATTTTAAAACAACAACACATTACAGATACTGGCTGTTACAGAGGGCGTGAACAGATCGTTGAAGGGCGTGGACTTCAAGAAACCGGTCGTTCAAAACGAAAGTTAAAAATGGCAGAATTAAAAAGGGTATAATTGATTATCTAATAATTATTTTGTGCATTAAATTGAAGGAATAGGGTCTGGATATCCCACAGAAATACCATAAAAATTTAAAAAATACATCTGAGGTCCCCTTTAACACAAAAAACTTTCTCACACATTACCACTCAACACAAAGTTTTTAACACTGGACCCTGTGTCATCAAACGGGTTATTCACTAAACTCTCGGTCATGTACTCATTCAGTTTGCACTACTTCTCATATTTGCACTAATGTTTGTATTACATTACTGCCTATAGTCATACTACTGTTTACATTCACTGTTTACATTTATTAATACGGTTTACATTTACTACTACTGCTTTACATTTATTACTACTGTTTACATTTACACTACTTTTATCTATACTACTGCAGATACATATATAGCATTCTCTGACTAGCCTTATCTAAGGATGCCAAATGTGCCTTATGTGCCTCACTGCATATGCCACTTTGCCTCTATACCAACATCAACTACCTCATACATATACTGTGTACATTAACTTATATGCTGCTGTGCCACTCTTTGCAAATGTCAATGCTAGAACCTTCAGTTTATTTTATAGATATACTTTTTATACTACTATGTAAAAACTCAGGACAGTATTACACTTTTATTATTTCATTTTATGCTTATGTTCATTGGGTGTTTGGTGTTTCAGTGTTGGTGTAAATTTTCATACTTTTATACTATTATGAAAAAACTCAGGACAGTGTTACACTTTTACTATTTTATGCTTATGTTTATTAAATGTTTTAGTGTTTAGATGGTTACTGTTGCACCGAGGGACTGAGAGAAACGCAATTTCAATACTGTGTATGTCCTGTACATATTGCAGTTCTGACAATAAAGTTGACTTTGACTTTTGACTTTGACTTTGAACTGGAATCCCTCCACCCTGCTGCACTGGGAAATTCTGTCCATAAAAGTTATGAACAGAATTGGTGACAACAGGCAGCCCTGGCGGAATCCAAGTCCCACCATGAGGTCCGACTTACAACCAACAACGTGAACTAAACTCTCACACCGCTTGTATAGGGACTGAAGAGCCCGTAGCAATGGGCCACCATTATCATACTCGTTACGGAGTGTACTTCAAGGAACATGTTCGAAAACCTTTTCCAAGTTCACAAAACACGATGGGCAAAGCTTGTTGCAGTGAATTAAAACATTTCTGTTCAAAATTTGGTCTATAGATTCAGTACAGTAGAGTGCTGTATGAATGAGTAAATGAGGGCACAGATTGTGTTGTAAAGCGCTTTGAGTATCTTGATAAGATAGAAAGGTGCTATAGTACAGTCTATTTACCATATATATATATATANTATATATATATATATATATATATATATATATATACACAGTATATGTTTTATTTTCAAATAATTAAAGCAGAAGATGTAAATCTAAATAAATGGGCCTAAAACTATACTGTATATGTAAAGAAAGCAATACATTAATACAAAAGGTCATCAGAAACATGTAAAGGATTACATTTGTCTGACTAACACCACTCCTCCTTTTTCACTGCAGCTGATTTTTGATGTCTTGTAAGACAAGCCACATTCTTGTCAGTGTTGGTTCCCGTCCTTAATTCAGCATGTTCCAGCATAAACTAATACAGTACTATATAAAGAAAATGATACAGAACAAGGTGGGAAATTTAAAAAAAAATCAGCTCTCTCATGTAAATGGTGTGACATGTCAGTATAAAACTAAAATGCAAAGAAATGACTCAAACAGAAAATGAAACCATTGCATTTTTTTTTTTTTTTCTGCAGAAAGGAATATTTCAGATATAAGTTTTGTAACAAAATGGTTTTAAAAAGGCAAATATGCTAGAAGTGTCTCAAGGTCTAAACTTTTAATCAATATGTGTGCAGCGAGATTGGGCTGGATTTTTTGTTTGAATGAAATGAAGCTTGGTGACAAAAATTTCTCCAAATGAAAACTTTAAAAATAACAGTTTAAAAGTGAGGTAGAGGAGGAGGTTGTCAAAATATTTCAGTGGTATTAAACAACACAAAAAAAAACTTCAGGAAAATATTTAAAGTGGAAGAAATTATAAAAATGCCAACACTTCTTTCTCCTCCTTTCAGCTTTCCCCTCTTCAGGGGTCACCACAGTGAGTCACCCTCCTCCATCTCTGTCCTCTGTATCCTCTCCAAATACCTCCACGTCCTCTCTAACTGCATCCATATATCTCCTCTTTGTTTTTGTTTTCTGGCAGCTGCATTTCTAGCATTCTTATACCCACTGTCCCTCCTCTGGATATGTCACAACTAACTCAGTCTGACCTTTTAACTTTATCTCCCAGTTGTTCAACATGTGCTGTACCTCTGATGATCTCATTCCTGATCTTATCCATCCTTGTCACTCCTAAGGAGAACCTCAGCATCTTCATTTCTGCCACTTCCAGTTCTTTCTCCTGTCTTTTTGTCAATGCCACTGTCTCCAGACCATACAACATAGCTGGTCTCACCACTGTCTTGTAAACTTTTCCTTTGACCTTTGCTGACACCTTTTTGTCACAAATCACTCCTGAAACTTTTCTCCATCCACTCCATCCTGCCTGGACTCTCTTTTTCACCTCTTTACCACATTCCCCATTTTCCTGGACAGTGGACCCCAAGTACTTGAAGTCCTGCACCTTTGTGACCTCTGCTCCTTGTAGCCTCACTGTTCCACTGGCCTCCCTCTCATTCACACACATGTACTCTGTCTTACTACGGCTGACTTTCATTCCTCTTCTTTCAAGTGAATACCTCCACCTCTCCAAGTTCTCTTCCACCTGTTCCCTGTTCTCACCACAGATCACAATGTCATCTGCAAACATCATAGTCCATGGGGATTCCTGCCTGACCTCATCTGTTAGTCGGTCCATCACCAGAGCAAACAAGAAGGGGCTCAGAGCCGATCCTTGATGCAATCCCACCTCCACCTTGAAGCTATCTGTCACTCCTACAGCACATCTCACCACTGTCCTGCTGTCTTCATACATGTCCT
Organism: Garcialebias charrua; assembly: GCA_038048925.1. Classification (NCBI taxonomy): domain Eukaryota; kingdom Metazoa; phylum Chordata; class Actinopteri; order Cyprinodontiformes; family Rivulidae; genus Garcialebias; species Garcialebias charrua. The sequence goes on from JBBPBX010003602.1 coordinate 40,278, forward strand.
GTACCAGTCTAACATACTTTTCTGCCACTCCAGATTTCCTCATGCAATACCACACCTCCTCTCTTGGCACCCTGTCATATGCTTTTTCTAAATCCACAAACACACAATGGAGTTCTTTCTGACCCTCTCTGTACTTCTCTATCAACATCCTCAAAGCAAAGATGGCATCTGTGGTGCTCTTTCTTGGCATGAAACCATACTGCTGCTCACAGATAGTCACATCTTGTCTAAGTCTTGCTTCCACAACTCTCTCCCAGATCTTCATCGTGTGGCTCATCAACTTAATTCCCCTGTAGTTGCTACAACTCTGTACATCACCCTTGTTCTTCAAACTGGAAACCAGCACACTTCTTCTCCCTTCCTCTGGCATTATCACTCTCAAATATGCCATTGAATATTTGAGTCCACCTTACTGCCATCTCTCCAAGACGAGGTAAAAACGCCAACACCAATTAGTTTATTGCAATAGACCAGTCTGAGTGTTATTACTTGACTTAAATTCACATTTTAATAGATGGGCAAAACATTTAGTGTTTGCAAGTTTTAGAGTAGAGTTTTAAAAGTAAGATCGGTATGAGCAGAGCACAGCTGATACTCTGATGGAGATAAAGGTGCATTACGCCTTTCTTAGGGATGACACTGCTGCCATCTGCTGCTGCTACATATGTTTATTAAATTTTTATTAAATTTGTTCTTTTTTTTTTACAAAAGAAACACAATACAAGACAATCCCATTAATGATACGTACACAATGTAAAAAAAATGAAAGGTAGCAGAAAGAAGAATAAATCTTATTATATCTGCCCCTTTTTTCAAACAATCAGATTAAACAATGATAATCTTTCACCAGCAGTACAAAATGACTAACTCTTTCTAATTTTCTAATACTAATACTAATACATAACTAATAATTGATACAATACACATTATGCTAATTCATATATATTTTTTCAACAAATTCCTTTTGATCATTTTCTAAATGTAAACAGTGACTTGGCATTTTTAAAGGGATTGTGACATGATTTTTTTACTATTCATAAAATTGCTCAATATATATATATTTTATCATTTAAATATGTTTGTTTTTGCAAACAAAATGATAAATCACTTTAATTTTGCTTTAAAAGTGATTTTGAACTTCAAGCCGTGTTTAATCATGGGAAATCCGATTACACTCGAACGCACCATATGTGATGTCACACTGGGCAGAGGGCTGTGGTGTCTTTAATAGCGGACAATTTAAAACTGGACGAATTTAGCAATCTATGTGAAGATTTGAGCTATTTGTCTTCATTTTGGGAAGCAGAAAATTGTTTGGGTGATGGAACAAGAAACAACAGGATCTAATTTAGGTCTGATGCTGTATCAGACTTCCTTCATGTCGAGCTGCTCATACCTGCGCACTGTGACAAGCCCAGAGCTCTGCCCGGTGTGACATCACAGATGGTGCGTTCGCGTGTAATGGGATTTCCCATGATTAAACACGGCTTGAAGTTCAAAATCACTTTTAAAGCAAAATTAAAGTGATTTATCATTTTGTTTGCAAAAACAAACATATTTAAATGATAAAATATATATATTTTGAGCAATTTTATGAATAGTAAAAAAATCATGTCACAATCCCTTTAACTATTCTCCAAGCCATTCCATAATCTAATTCCCTGGATTGAGGTAGAACGTCCCTTCAAACTAGTTCTGAATTGTGGTTTTACAAACATCTCTGTCCCCTTAAGATTATAACAACTTTGTCTTTTAACAAAATTCATTTGGATATTTAAAGGTAATTCGTTATTCTGAGCCCTATACATAATTGATAAAATATTATAATCAACCAAATCATGGAACTTCAATAATTTCAGTTGATAAAATAATGTACTGGATGGATGACAGTAATGTTTTCTAGTGATAATTCTTACAGCTCTTTTCTGTAATACAAAAATAGGCTTTGTGATTGTTTTACACGCTTTCCCCCAAACATCAATACAATAGATTAAGTGTGGAACAATGATTGTGTTATACAACAAATACAGAGCTTTATCATTCAATAGGTCTCTGACTTTGTACAGTACTGCAATCGATTTAGCTATTTTTATTCTTACAGAATTTATGTGTTGTTTCCATGTCAGTTTGTCATCAATGATAACACCCAAAAACTTCACCTCACTCACTCTACAAATCTCAACACCCTCAATTTTGAGTGGAACATCAACAGTTTTCTTTTTATTACTGAATATCATGTAATTAGTTTTTTCTAGATTTAATGATAATTTATTGATTTTAAACCAAGTTTGTATTTTGGTAAATTCTGTCTTTATCAATTCCAACATTTGTTCTATATCTTCACCTAAACAGAAAAATGTGGTATCATCAGCAAAAAGTATACATTTAAGGAGTCCTGACACATTTACCAAGTCATTCACATATAAAATAAATAGCTTTGGTCCAAGCACAGAGCCCTGGGGAACTCCACATGTGATATTACAGAGGTCAGATCTTACATCATTTATTTGTACAAATTGTTTCCTATTTTTTAAGTAGCTAGATACCCACTGTAATGCTGGTCCTCTAATACCATATTTGTTCAGTTTTTCAAGGAGAATGGTGTGATCAATAGTATCGAATGCTTTTTTTAAATCAACAAAAATACTGACACAATATTGTTTTTGATCGACAGCAGTAGTTATTTGTTCCATTAATTCCATGAGAGCCATTGATGTAGAGTTTTTGCTCTAAACCCATACTGACTGTTGCTTAGAATATTTTGATTGTCTATAAATTGTCTGTTCACAAATAGTTTTTCAAGAATTTTAGAAAACTGTGGTAACAAGGATATAGGTCTATAATTGTTGAACACACATTTATCACCATTTTTAAAAAACATATACCAGAAATGCCGAACAGGTATTTAATAAAAATAAAAAAAGAAGCTTTTGTTAAAGTCAGTTGTTTAAAAAGAACTGTTCATTGCTTATCACTATCAGTAAGTAAAAGACTGAGTCACAACATATGGGATAATTTTCTGCTCTGCAGAGTGAAAGTTGATTCATTTCCCACATAAAATATTAATTCAAAAAGACGTTCAATACAAGATCAACTGGACTTTATTTGTAACTTTATTTGTTTACTTTACTTTATTTGTTTACCTTTTTGATTTATCATGTCCTGGACAACTGAGAATCTTCACCAGCATAAAATATTAATCTAACTTGGGCCGACTTTTCAGACAAAGTCAAACTTCAAAACCCTGTCTGATAAGATCCACCTAATACTTGTAAGATCTGTCCGTTCTATATTTTATTGATGGATCACTTTGCTCTCACACTGCAGGTTTACTTGTGGTTCCTAGAGTTTCTAAAATTGGAATGGGAGACAAAAAAAGCTTTCAGGTTTCAGGCTCCTCCTCTCTTGAAAAATCAACTTTAGGTTTCTGTCTGTACTAAACCCAAGGTTTTCCTTTTTGATGAATCCTATAGTTAGGGTCAGCTTGGGTTTCCTGAGCTAGGCTTAGACTGCTGGAGGACAAACTGACAAACTGACTATCTTCCTCACTAATCGCTCTTGCTCCTCGTATTCATGCAGTGATTGCTGTCATTTATTCATTTACTTTTGCTTGTTTGTTTTTCTTTCTATAGAAACTCCACATAAACTCAAGGAATGAAGCAATGCTGCACTGACACAAAACAGAATAATTAAAAAATAGGTTTTAAACTTTATTTTGGGTATTTGGTTTCAAACGATTGATTTAAAACACTCAGTTTGTTTCATTATTTTACCTAGAAAATGCTCATACAAGTTTGATAGACATAAAATTGGCATTTTGAACCCTTGGAGCTTTCAGCTGAAAACGTGACCTTCAGTAGCATCAGGTGCATCTTTCAGGTCTTGTTCCAGTTTTTTTTCTTTTTCTTGTTTCTTAAACACATGACTTTCAGAAACTTTTCATATATTGTTGATCTTTAATGCTTTCCTCAGTTTTCCAAAGCAGAGAAACTTAAATGTTTTCAGATAATCTCCGTTTGCCATTTTGTTGGTGCTAAAATACTATTGTATGTGTTAAACTGGGTTATTATATATTTTATATATATTCAGCAATAGGAATGGGAAAGGATGTCTTTGTGATAAAACACTGATAAACATGAGTAAAATTAGTTCTGGGCTACACCTGGACCAGCCATTCTGTATCTGTATTGTTTTCATTTGCTGCAGATGGCAGCCTATCCTGCCTGGTTCTGCTGGAGGTTTCTAAAGGAGTTTTTCCTTCCCACAGTCGCCTGTGTGCCACTCAGTGGGAGATTTGTGACAAAGTGAAGTTTTGATGTGATCTGCTGGCCTCCTTAGACATAACTGTTACTAATTGTCATTTTTATATGTTTTTTTTAAACCCTGAGATAACTTTATATTGAATCTGCGCTTATCATAGTTATTTGTTGTGTTGGCTGTTCAGTACTAATTTGTGCAAATGCAGTTTTTCTTAACTTTGATATTGCCGTTGGTTTGACAAATCATGTTTCTTCTTCTTCATGTTTATCCTCGTTGAATTACATCGATAACCGTATGTATGCACTTATTGCACTAATAGCATCAGCATCTAGCTGTAGCAGTTCCGCTGGCACATGGAGCATAACAATAAAAGTACGTTTGCATGAACTACTTAAACACTTTGTAGATTGGAGTTGTTTTAAGATGGCGGAGGTCCACTTTGATCTTGGGCCAGCTCAGACTAGCCTTTAGCTCATCAGCCCTGTCAGAATTCAGCTTTGTGTCTCCAAACTAAGTCTGAACAATGAGCTATCTACAACAGGTAAGATATTGACTGCTCATTACCTTTTCCACAGATCTGCTTGTCAAAACATCCAAAACCATCTCTTTAAAATCATTGTAGGTTTTTTTTAATGAAAGAAATGTTTGAACAGTTTTGTGAAATTGTATTATTGTGTGACTTTACTGAAGCTACTGGTTTATTCAGATTACAACAGGCGGAAGGATTCTGTCTGCTTTGTCTTCATTGAGAGGACATGTTTGTTTAAAACACTTTTAAGCTTTAAGGAATCCAATCAATAATCCATTGCTTGAGTCAGAACAACTCAGAGGGAAGAAACATTTAGGACTTTGGTGGCACCTTGCACATCCAGGCCCCTCCTAGACCATCAGTCCTTCTCAGAATGTAAAAACCCAACATTAGCATCTCAGGTGCTGCAACCATCACATTATGCTAACAATGTGATACTAAAAACCAGGACAACCATGGGTATGAGGACATGCCATGTGAAGTTTCAGGGTGTGGTTTGTTATTGTGTGCCTCACCAATAACTTATTGTGTTATTTTAAATGGAAACTCCCCATCCTGCCTCCCAGAGGGATCGATGGGGTTAAAAAAGGTCTTCCGTTTATGGCATTTAGGGTCAGAGAAAAAAAGAAAACTGTTAGAAAATGGGTGCTGTTTAAAATCTTTTATCACTTAAAAAGCTTTTTTTTTTTTTTTTTAGCTGTTTAATGAGAAAGTAACCATGTGACATATCTCTGTAATTTGAATTTCTTAACATTTATAAATTGTAGTTTAATTTGTTTTGGGGAAACGACTTCATGATCCAGCATTGACTGTTCAGAATTTACTAAACATTTTTTATTTATTACTTGAAGGCAATAAACGATTATTTGCTTGTGTGTGTTTGTGTGTCTGTTTGCAAAATATCTCATGAACCGCTGGACAAGTTTGAATGAATTTTTGCAGAAAGCAATCATTGGATACACCTCAAATTATACAACCCAGCTGATTTTATGAATAATTACCTCAAATTTGATGTGATAGTAGCTGCACTTGTACTATAATAAATTATACAAGACTTTTGATTAACATATAGCCATTAAATAAAAAATAAATGTCACATTTTTGTCATCTGTGTACAGTATGTTTCCCATACAAGACGAAATTTGTCTCTGCATTTAACCCAACCACCACCAGGTGGTGCAGTGAGCAGCCATAGAAAGCACCAGGGGAGCTGGGGAAATAGGTGTGCACTCTATAGACACCCCAAGGTGTGCAGTGGCCGGGGCCGGGGTTTTGAACCTGTGTCCTTCGGGTCCCAAGTCGGCAGCCCTGCCTCTACACCAGTGGTCCCCAAACTTTTTCCTGTGAGGGCCACATAACTTTTCCCTTCGCTGGTGGGGGGCCGGAGTCAGTTTTTAACAGGAAAAAGTGTGACGATTGCAGGAGTGCCTAAATCAGGGGTGCCCAACCTTTTTTGAACCAAGAGTTACTTTTGAAGTCGGCAGTTTGCCGAGAGCTACTCGTCCAGTCTCAGTATCAAAAAACAAAATTTTTCATCTCCCTACTCCTCACTTCTTTAAAGTAAATAAAACAGAACGTAATGTGTTGCTAGTTTTATTTAATTAAAGTATTTTATCAAAGTAAAATGACGCAATATTTGAAAAGCACACCATATTTTTTAAAGAAACGAATAAACAATGAACTGAACAATATAAAACTCCCTCATTTACACTAACTATTTACAAAAAGTGACTTACAAAGGTGCAGATTTACAAATCTCCAACAACTATTTCAAACCTCAATAAAACCTAAATATCAAAACTAGGCAGCTGCTCTGTGCAGCAGGATGGTGTCATCTGGTGCAAGCTGTATAAAATAAATGTGTCTCTACCTTAGTGGCACTTCTGACACTGAGAGGAGGAGGCGCGGGGCAGTATGAGGTGGTTGGGAGGCGCAGGCAGGTCTCCAGATGATCATCAGTCATTGTGGATC
>JBBPBX010003602.1:51745-78842 GCA_038048925.1 Garcialebias charrua
ATACACACTGTCAGACATGCAAAAGAAACTACCACATGCAACCAATCATTATCATTAACAAAATGCTAAAAGGCTTTAGCCTATAGGTCTTAGTAAGACATATGGGGTACAAACCAGATTCCAAAAAAGTTGGGACACTAAACAAACTGTGAATAAAAACTGAATGCAATGATGTAGAGATGTTAAATGTCAATATTTTATTCGTAATAGAACATAGATGACAGATCAAAGGTTTAATCTGAGTAAATTTAACATTTCAAAGGAAAAATATGTTGATTCAAAATTTCAGTGTCAACAAATCCCAAAAAAGTTGGGACAAGTAGCAATAAGTGGCTGGAAAAAGGAAATTGAGCATATAACGAACAGCTGGAAGACCAATTAACACTAATTAGGTCAATTGACAACATGATTGGGTATAAAAAGAGCTTCTCAGAGTGTCAGTGTCTCTCAGAAGCCAAGATGGTAAGAGGATCACCAATTCCACCATTGTTGCGCAGAAAGATAGTGCAGCAATACCAGAATGGTGTTACCCAGCGTAAAATAGCAAATACTTTTAAGTTATCATCATCAACCGTGCATAACATCATCAAAAGATTCAGAGAATCTGGAACAATCGCTGTGCGTAAGGGTCAAGGCCGTAAAACTCTACTGGATGCTCGTGATCTCCGGGCCCTTAAACGTCACTGCACCTCAAACAGGAATGCCACTGTCAAGGAAATAACAGAATGGGCTCAGGAATACTTCCAGAAAGCATTGTCAGTGAACACAATCCACCGTGCCATCCGCCGTTGCCAGCTGAAACTCTACAGTGCAAAGAGGAAGCCATTTCTAAGCAAGCTCCACAAGCTCAGACGTTTGCACTGGGCCAGGGGTCATTTAAAATGGAGTGTGGCAAAATGGAAGACTGTTCTGTGGTCAGATGAGTCACGATTTGAAGTTCTTTATGGAACACTGGGACGCCATGTCATCCGGACCAGAGAGGACAAGGATAGCCCAAGTTGTTATCAACGCTCCGTTCAGAAGCCTGCATCACTGATGGTATGGGGTTGCATGAGCGCTTGTGGCATGGGCAGCTTGCATGTCTGGAAAGGCACCATTAATGCAGAGAACTATGTTCAGGTTCTAGAACAACATATGCTCCCATCTAGACGTCATCTCTTTCAGGGAAGACCCTGCATTTTTCAACAAGATAATGCCAGACCACATTCTGCAGCAATCACAACATCATGGCTACGTAGGAGAAGGATCCGGTACTGAAATGTCCAGCCTGCAGTCCAGATCTTTCACCTATAGAGAACATTTGGTGCATGTCTGTTGAGTGTTGTAAGAAGAAGGGGGGATGCCACACAGTGGTAAAAATGGACTTGTCCCAACTTTTTTGGGATTTGTTGACGCCATGAAATTTTGAAACAACATATTTTTCCCTTAAAATGATACATTCTCTCAGTTTAAACTTTTGATTTTTGATTTGTGTTCTATTCTGAATAAAATATTAGATGTTGGCACCTTCACATGACAACATTCAGTTTTTATTCACAATTTGTTAAGTGTCCCAACTTTTTTGGAATCCGGTTTGTACTAGAAACTTTACCATCACATAAGAAAAAACGTAATGAATGTACCAGTATGCATTTATGCCTGTATGTATAATTCAAAAAGTTACAGTCCACCTTTGTGACCAACTACGGTATGTTGAATATGGCTTTGGACTCATATTCTGATCAACGCATTATCAATCAGTAGGACGTTAGGAACAGGACTCACAGATATCTGAAAATGAATGCCTCTTTTCTAACCACACTTCTTCAGGCATGGGCCGTGGAGACCGGGAAGTTCCAGGAAGGAGTTGATGAACCTGATCCCGCCAAGTGGAAAGCCCAACTTCGATGTGCCCTTAACAAAAGCCGGGAGTTTAAACTCGTCTATGATGGCACCAAAGAGGTCCCTATGAATCCCCTGAAGATCTATGATGTCTGCGACATCCCACAGTCTCACAGTAACCAAGGTAACCAAGTTGTTTGGGTCTAACCAAGTGTTTTCCATGTTTAACAGCTGTTTCTTGGCCCACAGCCCCTTCAGATGCTGGTTCTCAGACTCCATACGATGAGGATCTTGGTGAGGAAGATATTCCAGATACACCGGAGTCTCTTCCTCCTTACCCATCCAATGGTGATTTATTTACACACAAATAAAAACAGTTTCATCACGTCCAACATAGTTTGATCTCTGTCACCGATAGAAAAAAATCTGTTCTTCCAGACACCAGTCCTTCTCCACATATAATGTGGTCTCCGATGGGTTCAGATTCGTCCATTCAGCCTCCCAGCTGCCCCCCTTCGAACGAGGTGTGGGTCAAAGAGGAACCTGTTCACATCTGGCCGAAAGAGGAGCCAACAGATGTAGAGATGCAGCCCACTCCCATGGTTGACCAGCCCACTGTTCCTCTTCCTGACTCCACGCTGCAGCCGGCTCCTCTAACCGACGCCTTCTTTGCCTCCCCAGAAATGTGGATCAGTTCCCTCCCAAGTGAGTTTTTACAGTTTGTAGCTCCTTGCAAAGAAATCAAGTCGCCAAAATGTTTGTGTCGGACAGCTGTTACACACAGAGCTGCGAGGACGAGGGATGTTTTTGTTTTTTAACCGTGCTAGAAGTTGGCCAATACTCAATTGTATGCAGTATCTCTATGTTTGTCCTTGGTATACTCTCACTTTTCATAAACCTGCTGGTACTCACCAGCTATAAGGTACAGTCAGATCTCAAAATAAATGACATCATCCACAGAACCCCGTTGAAACAAGGAAGTGATGAGCTGTTCTAAAAAAAAACGGATTCCAAAAAAGTTGGGACACTTAACAAATTGTGAATAAAAACTGAATGCAATGATGTGGAGATGGCAACATCTAATATTTTATTCAGAATAGAACACAAATCACAGATCAAAAGAGAATGTATCATTTTAAGGGAAAAATATGTTGTTTCAAAATTTCATGGCATCAACAAATCCCAAAAAAGTTGGGACAAGTCCATTTTTACCACTGTGTGGCATCCCCCCTTCTTCTTACAACACTCAACAGACGTCTGGGGACAGAGGAGACCAGTTTCTCAAGTTTAGAAATAGGAATGCTCTCCCATTCATGTCTAATACAGGCCTCTAACTGTTCAATCGTCTTGGGCCTTCTTTGTCGCACCTTCCTCTTTATGATGCACCAAATGTTCTCTATAGGTGAAAGATCTGGACTGCAGGCTGGACATTTCAGTACCGGATCCTTCTCCTACGTAGCCATGATGTTGTGATTGCTGCAGAATGTGGTCTGGCATTATCTTGTTGAAAAATGCAGGGTCTTCCCTGAAAGAGATGACGTCTAGATGGGAGCATATGTTGTTCTAGAACCTGAACATAGTTCTCTGCATTAATGGTGCCTTTCCAGACATGCAAGCTGCCCATGCCACAAGCGCTCATGCAACCCCATACCATCAGTGATGCAGGCTTCTGAACGGAGCGTTGATAACAACTTGGGCTATCCTTGTCCTCTCTGGTCCGGATGACATGGCGTCCCAGTGTTCCATAAAGAACTTCAAATCGTGACTCATCTGACCACAGAACAGTCTTCCATTTTGCCACACTCCATTTTAAATGACCCCTGGCCCAGTGCAAACGTCTGAGCTTGTGGAGCTTGCTTAGAAATGGCTTCCTCTTTGCACTGTAGAGTTTCAGCTGGCACGGTGGATTGTGTTCACTGACAATGCTTTCTGGAAGTATTCCTGAGCCCATTCTGTTATTTCCTTGACAGTGGCATTCCTGTTTGAGGTGCAGTGACGTTTAAGGGCCCGGAGATCACGAGCATCCAGTAGAGTTTTACGGCCTTGACCCTTACGCACAGCGATTGTTCCAGATTCTCTGAATCTTTTGATGATGTTATGCACGGTTGATGATGATAACTTAAAAGTATTTGCTATTTTACGCTGGGTAACACCATTCTGGTATTGCTGCACTATCTTTCTGTGCAACAATGGTGGAATTGGTGATCCTCTTACCATCTTGGCTTCTGAGAGACACTGACACTCTGAGAAGCTCTTTTTATACCAATCATGTTGTGAATTGACCTAATTAGTGTTAATTGGTCTTCCAGCTTTTCGTTATATGCTCAATTTCCTTTTTCCAGCCACTTATTGCTACTTGTCCCAACTTTTTTGGGATTTGTTGACACTGTGAAATTTTGAATCAACATATGTTTCCTTTAAAATGTTACATTTACTCAGATTAAACTTTTGATCTGTCATCTATGTTCTATTACGAATAAAATATTGACATTTGCCATCTCCACATCATTGCATTCAGTTTTTATTCACAATTTGTTTAGTGTCCCAACTTTTTTGGAATCCGGTTTGTACATTGGCTGCTGATTGGGTTAGATTTAGGTGGATCAGGTGATAATGACTCATGAGGAACATCCATCCATTTTTTGGTGCCTATCGCCATCAGTCACTGTGTGAGAGGCAGGGTGCACCCTGGGTAGGTGTCCAATCCATCACAGGGACACAGAGACAATCATTCACATTCACACCTAGGGACAGTTTAGAGTTGCCAGTAAACCTAACTGGTACGTCGATGGATCAGAGGCACAGAGAGGATTATTACTGTAAGTAAGTGTTAAATCCGTTACTATGAAATGTATGCTATTAAAAACATGGCTGCTTCACATGAGAGTGAAAACTGAGTCAACTGGTGTGTGAAGAGATAACTCCATTACTGGTAGTTGCATAATGGACAAACCATCTTCCCTGTTGCACATACACACCAGCTGCTCTGTGACTACTACTATGTTACCTAGAGGTTTAAGGGTCGTGGTGTAGTGGTAATGGCAGTCGTCTCCCGATCGGAAAGTTGGCGGTTCGACTCCCGGGACCCGCACCATGTGTCGTTGTGTCCTTGGGCAAGACACTTAACCCTGAGTTGCTCCCGGTAGGACTGGAAAGCACCTTGCATGGTAGTCTGCCGCCACCGGTTTATGAATGTGTGTAGCATTCAATATATGTGTAGCACTTTGAGATTTTCAGTAATGAAAAGTGCGTTATAAATTCAATTAATTATTATTATTATTATTATCACTGGACTGTGACTGCTGGGGCTCAGAGTTGCATCAAAATAGCACATTTTCAGTCACATCTCACTGATTTCTTAGTGCATGCTGTGCGGTGTTTGCTGTTACCCAGCAGTTCAGAGTATAATGAGCAACACAACAGGAAAGGTATTTGTGTGGACTGTTCCTTTAAAGCTGAAACCCATCCTAAGGGTTTTTAACAAGTCTGTGCCTGTCTCTGACCCAGTGACGGACCTGGAGGTGCAGTTCCTGTACAGAGGGAAGGAGATGTGTCCCACCATGACTGTGAGCAACCCACAGGGCTGCAGGTTGTTCTACGGGGACCTCGGACCCATGGTCAACCAAGAGGAGCTGTTCGGGCCTGTGAACCTGGAACAGTTGCGTTTCCCGACCACTGAGCACATTACCAACGACAAGCAGAGGATCTTCACGAGCCGCCTGCTGGATGTCATGGACCGAGGCCTGATCTTGGAGGTCAGTGGTCACGATATCTACGCGGTGCGTCTCTGCCAGTGTAAGGTGTACTGGTCTGGACCCTGTGCTCCGAATCCAGCAGCACCAAATCTTATTGAACGGCAAAGGAAGGTCAAACTCTTCTGTCTGGAGTCTTTTCTAAGTGGTAAGTAACTTTTAAATTTTTTAAATAAAGTACCTTTAAACACAATTTCAAGGTCCTGGGGCCTCATGTACAAAGACTTGCGTAGATTTCTTACTGAAAAGTCACGTACGGACAAATCCAGAAAAGTGTCCACGCACAAAAAAATCCAGATTTATCAAACTGTGCGTACACCGGAATCCACGCACATTCCTTATGTACAACACAATCAACGTGGAATTCAGCGCACATGAGAGAGTGGCCGACTCCGCCCTTGACACGCCTCCGTATGAATATGCAAAGTCATTCAAATATGCCATGCACGACAGGAATGTCGTCTCTGCTCCATTGCAAATCATGTCGGAACGTGGAAAAAAGAGGAACTTCACGGACTGTGAACAGAAATCACTTCTGAGTGAGGCAGAGAAGCACGGAAAAAGGCTTCATTCGGCACGCACAGTGCAAAACAAACCATCCACTTTTAAATAAGAAGTTGACCAAGCTGATCTAACATGCCTGTATAGCTTAGTGGCGAACGCGCCCGCCCTTCGTCCCAAAGGTCGTGAGATCGACTCCCGCTTGGTACAATGTTTTTTTTTTTTCATTCCAGATTTAAAGAACACAGGAAAACTATTGAATGAAACAACAAGAAATAGAACAATACATGAAATGAAAGGAAGCAGACGATTTATTGTTTTGTAAATAGTTTTCATGTGTATTTCAATCTGGAACGAAAAAAAAAAGAAAAACGTTGTACCATGCGGGAGTCGATCTCACGACCTTTGGAACTAAAGGCAAGCGCTTTACCCACTGACCTAAACGTAGGCGTGTTAATACAGCTTGGTTAACTTCTTATTTAAAGAAATTACATCTCATTGTTGTCAATATTGTTGCCACTATCTGGCGCATGCTTTTATATCCACTCATCTAATTGCGTCCATGTGGATGTAATAATCGTTAATCATGTGTGTTTGGTGGGATTTATGATTGTTTTCACATCGTGGACACGGTTTCACAGATCACCTGTAAGTGTCGCCAAAGGAACAATAACCACAGAAACGTGCGTACGCCAACAGGGGAGCAGCCGTGGATTTGTACGTGGAAGCGCAGATATTCCCGTTCATATCAGATTTGATACATACGCCACTTTGCGTGGAAAGTGACGTGCGCAATGTTTTTGTGCGCACGCATGGTTGATACATGAGGCCCCTGGATTCAGATCAGAACAGATAAACATTAAAACACAATAACAATCCAGTAACTTTTTATTTTATTTTATTTTTTTATGTTTTTGAGCGGCCAAATCTTTACCTCTTAGTTTCATAAAGTGAAACTGCAATGATCACATTAATTTTCCTCAGCTCTTGCCTCTGGGAAAGAAGAGCTTTATGTTCGATAGATTAGTCCTGTTTCGATATTTAATTTAGCAGAACGCAGCTCAATAGAGGTGAATTTATTTCCCATATTTGTCTTCCGGACCTGCAGGTGTGATAGCTCACCAGCGTGGCCTGACTCCGAGCACTCCTCAGTATGAAATCAGTCTGTGTTTCGGGGAGGAGTGGCCTGATGGAAGGCCCAGGGAGAGAAAACTCATCATGGTCCAGGTGAGAAATGCTAAACGGGGCCTTGATAATAACCAGTCATGCATGGTTGGCTTTAACTTCACGAATACTTTAAATAATTATTATTCACTGACCCAGCAGCTCCAGATGTTTTCTATCTTTTCATGGCATAAACCGTTTCTGTTCCTGCATGACATTTGTTTCGCTGGTGATTCTGCAGAGGCTGCGGGGCTGTTCTGCAGTCAGTCATTAGAGTTAATATGGTTGCTGTATAACTGGAGATAGTGCTGCTTTGTTTGGGCAAAATCAATACAATACGTTGTTGGGGCGGCTGTGGCCAAGCGGTTAGAGCAGTCATCCTCCAATGCGAGAGTTGGAGGTTCGACTTCACCCACAGTCACATGCTGAAGTGTCCCTGGGCAAGACACTGAACCCCTCATTGCCTCGGATGTGTGTCCCATCAGTGTATGAATGTGATAAAGCACTGGTTATTCTTTGTAGAGATCTAGTAGAGTGTTTTATGAATGGGTAAATGAGGGCACAGATTGTAGTGTAAAGCACTTTGAGTATCTTGATCAGATAGAAAGCTGCTATATAAGTACTGTACAGTCAATTTACCATCTGTGCCAATGAGCAAAGCAACATGGGACACTGTACCATGTCTGTCTACCAAATTACCATACTTTCCGCCCTATAAGTCGCATCAGTCCAATTATGTCCAATAAAGTGGAAAAATCCATAAACGCGTCGCACCACCGTATACGTCGCATCTATTATGCGTCACCGCTGACGCGTCGCGTATGTTACGCGTCAGCGGTGACAACCCGGAAATGGCCACAGGAGCGTGCACGGTAGGACTTTAACAAGATTAACACTTAAAAACAATTATTTGTTTGCTGAAAATTATAGCAAAGATGTGTCTGAGCTGAACTTTTCCTTAATAAATGCATGTACCAGTCAAATCGGCTGAATAAAAAAAATATAGTTTTGCTATGTCGGTGCTGCGAAGCATGCACGTGCAGCGAGCGAATACGCTTCATTTAAAAAAATTTTTTAACAAGGTTTAAAGGTGCAGACTGCACCTTTAAACCTTAAAAAATGTATATGTTTGCTGACATTATAGCAAAAGTGTTTCTGAGCTTAAAGGTGCATTCTGCAGTTTCTGTAGTGCAGTCTGTAAGTTTTCTAAAAATATATATTTAACATATTTCTTCACTCTGTCACTATCTCCTGACAGACTGATGTTAGACAAAGTAATCTCTGAAAAAAACTATAGTCCCCTTGCTTCTCCAGGTGTTACTAAAAGCATTTCTAAAAAGCCACAGTGACCCGCCGTTAACCAGCCAATAAAAACAGAGTTTTTAACCAGCCAATAAAAACAGAGTTTTTAACCAGCCAATAAAAACAGAGTTTTTAACCAGCCAATAAAAACAGAGCTTCTCACTTCTCACGCTCCTAACCCACGCCCCCGCCTGTCCCAGCCCCAGCGGCCGCGCACGTTCTCGTTCAAAGGATTGCAAAGCGATGCAAAACTGTTTTGTATGTGACACAAATGTATTAAATTCCCCTTCTTCATCCCTGATCTGGACTTTTCTTTTGTTTTTTTGCCAAAAGTCAAGTGATCGCTTCCTCCTCCGCTGACTCCATGACTGAAACAATGAGGAAATGAATGAATTTGTCACGAGCGAATTAAACTCGGGTTCAACGTGGCTGCGCGAGGCTCTGCAGATTTGCTGGTGTTCTGGTGTGCTGGACCAGCGCTCCATGTTTTTATTTTATTTTTTAGAACGTTTTATTAACATATAAACACAGAATATCGCAGCGGTTGAGACAGGACATGCAGTGGAGGCGGAGCTAAGGAGGCTGAGCTGAATTTCAGCGAGAGCAAGGGGGAGCAGAGCCATATATGGCTCTGAGGGGGAGGGATCAGAATGCTTTCCCTGTTGAAAATTTTTCTAAGTGCTGCGTTCTACAGAAACTGCAGACTGCACCTTTAACTTTTCCTTTAAAAATTAAAGTACAGTAATGTTCAAATCAGCTGGATTTAAATTGTTTCGCTTAGACGGTCTTCCAAAAGTGCATGCGTGCTGCGAAAATAAATTATAAATAAATTGAATTTTAGCTCAAACATCTCCTACAGCTAATAGGTTGTAAATGTCCATCCAGTGATTACTTTCTGTAAGTTTCATCAAAATCTGTCTGGTGGTTCTTGAGCTATTTTGCATTGCTAACAGTAAAACACTGAGCTAACAGTAGTTCATACCTCCAGAGAGCAGGAGGCCGTGCTGCGACAGAGTGAGTCCGACCAGATGATTCTGCTGTCGGACACATGAGCTGGGAACGGTCGGTGGACCCTAGCGGCCGAAAGTGGTACTGCTCCATTTTTTTCGTCAGAATCAATGGAAACGGTCCTATCTCAGCCAGAAATTGGTCTAAAAATATGGGGGAAAATCCCTAAATATGTCGCTTCGCCCTATAAGTCGCAGGGTATGCAAATTAGGCAAAAGGTGTGACTTATAGGCTGGAAAATCCGGTATATGTTGTATTTATAAACTGAGTACTGTATTTACTGGCTGCATTGTGAAGTCGATGCAGGGTGACTGACAGAGGAAGCAGTGTTTTCCAACTGGTTGTGCTTTTTTATTGTCTTTTTGTGAATCAACATTCAAGTTCAAGTTTCTTGTCATTTGTCATTTGCATCGCATGTGGTACATGAGGTGGTACTCAAAATCCCAGTTACCGGTACACCCAAAAACAGCAAAAATATAAAGTATTAAAAAAAACTGTAAAGGATCTAAGATATTCTTGTAAGATATACGCTAAACGAACGCTAAACATTAATGATGCAAATCGTGAAAACATCAGCCCGAACATGAATACAGAAACTATAAGAGATCTATTATGATGCAAGAGATCAGCAGCATGGATAATCAGCAGCATAGATAAAGTCACATATCACCAATTAAAGTGGCATTACAGTGATTTTTCTGGTTAGGGATTTATGAGTCTGCTTCAGGGTAGAAGCTGTTCCTCAGTCTAGTGGTTCTACACTTAATGCTCCTCAACCTCCTTCCTGAGGGGAGTGGGGCAAAAAGTGTGTGTGCTGGGTGAGTGGGGTCCTTCATGATGCAGGTGGCTCTCTTCCTGCATCTGGAGGTGTAGATGTCTGTGATGGTGGGGAGACTGACTCCAACAGACTTCTGTGCAGCCTTCACCACTCTCTGTAGAGCTTTTCTTTCTGCAGCTGTGCAGCCTCCATGCCACACGTTGATGCTGGAGCACAGGATGCTCTCCACTGCACACCTGTAGAAGGAGGTGAGGACTGGGCTTCACAGTCCAGCTCGCCTCAGCCGTCTGAGGAAGTAGAGTCTCTGATGGGCTTTCTTGATAAGGCTGGTGGTGTTGCTGATGTAAAGCTAACACAAGAAACTGCTCATGATACTGAAGGAAGGAAATATTCAGAAATCTGTTTGAGAACATTTCTCAGAGCAGACATTTGCAATGAGTGCTTTTCATGCGAGGACAAATATGTGGCAGAATTTATTTTTATCATCACACTGATTCTGCAAGCCTTTTTGTTTGTTTAACCTTTATTTTTCCAAGTTATTCAATAGAGAAATCATTCTCGTTTACAAAAAACGACCTGGCGACAGGAGGCTAGTCCTCACCGTTTCCCCTAAAATCAAGTTGGAACTAATTAGAAAGGAACAATATTATTTGGATGTATTCAAATGTTGTCAAATTGTTAGTTTTTATTGTGCTTTAAATGTCTGGACTGGTACATGTGGTTGTTTTTATATTCAATGTTTGTGTAGTTGCTGTATAAATACAGGGAATGTGAGTTTATTGCATCTATTTTGGTAGATTAGCTTTGCAAGCTTTTGGTGGGTTTATCTTTTCGTTCCTCATTTTTAAATATTCAAGGTGTCTACACTGAGAATTATTCAAGGGACAATAAAGGATTGTAGATAAGGTATTAATCAGATTCTGATTTGCTTATTTAAAACATGGAAAAAGAACCTGCAAATCATCACAAAAAAGCTTCAAAGTGGTTCCGTTTTTAAAAAAGTTTCCCAAAAAGTCCCTTTTTTGTTTTCCAGTCATAATTATAGTTAGACTTTTTCTATTGATTGACCAATAAACTCATTAAGTCGTCTCATTTGCTTTGTCTGCAAACTTATAGTTCTTTTCTTGCAGATCATTCCTGTGGTGGCTCGAATGATAACGGAGATATTTTCTGGAGACAGCACCCGGTCGTTTGACAGCGGCAGCGTTCGCCTGCAGATTTCAATCCCAGATATAAAAGACAATATAGTGACCCACCTGAAGCAGCTGTACAGCCTGCTGCAGAACCACCAGGGTCAGGAGGGCTGGGCTTTACCCCCTGGTCCAGGTCTGAACATCGTCCAGGCTCTGCAGTCTCAGTGAAGCTGCCCACACTGTGAACTCATACACTTCTATATCACACACACAACTGCTGGTGGTGGCACATTCTTAGCAAATAAGTACTTCTGTGTAACCATATTTAGAAGTGTGCACAACATTCTATAGAGTTTTGCTTTTTTCCTAGGTTCTTTCTAAAATTGGGTTCTAAATGTGTTCTTTGTTTTATTTTTTATTTTTCATGTACAATGTGTGCCTTGAATCCTGCACGGCTCTGTGTGCAGAAACTGTAGCTGGATGTGGTGGCGGCTTGGGTCAAAGTCCTGCTTTCTGCAAGGGAATATTTATCGTAGTTAATCAGTTACAGATATTACCTCGTATCTTGTACCCCTCAGGTTTGTGTTCTCATGACCCATCCCAAAAGCTGTCGTCATCAGTGAATGTGACTTACTTTGAGTGATGTGTTTAACCTGAGATTTATATATATTTTTGTGGGGGAAGTAGATGAGGCAAAGTTTGGATGTATTTTTCTACAAATCGTATCTGACCATGCGCAAGTGGTTCCAGTTCATATAGAAAAAACTATACAAATGCTTTTTTTTTTCTCTTCTTGACAAATGTGAGTTTAATCAAGAGTTTGTCTTCAGTCATTTTAATCTTCCATACAACATTGGGACTATTTTTGTCCTTGTATATTTCAGTTTAAGTGAAATGTTGTTAGCAGTCTTGTTTCTTTATAAATGGAGCCTACGGCACTTTAGGTGCTGACTCCGTGTTCCTGGCTTGTTGCCTTTATTTACCCTGTGACTGCATGTTTTGTTTTATCAATAAAAAAATACTAAATCGGCAGAATTGCTTAATCTGAAATGATTCAAGTGTCTGTGTTCTTGAACTTGCTACAAAGTGAGGATAATTGCAAGTATGAAACGAACAGAGTGTGAGGTCTGATTCGAAAAGTGCAGACATTTTTTTAAATTGAAACGACGTCTTTAGGCTATAGGATGCAACTCTTAAAGCTGCAGTCTGCAGTTCTGTAGTGCAGTCTGTAAGCTGTCTAAAAATATATTTTAACACATTTCTTCACTCTTGTCACTATCTCCTGACAGGCTGATGTTAGACAATCTCTGAAAAAAACTATAGTCCCCTTGCTTCTCCAGGTGGTAAATAAGAATTTCAAAAAAGCCACAGTGACCCGCCGTTAACCAGCCAATAAAAACAGAGTTTTTAACCAGCCAATAAAAACAGAGCTTCTCACTTCTCACGCTCCTAACCCACGCCCCCCCGTCCCAGCCCGCAGCGGCCGCGCAGGTTCTCGTTGAAATAATTGCAAAGCGATGCAAAACTGTTTTGTATGTGACACAAATGTATTAAATTCCCCTTCTTCATCCCTGATCTGGACTTTTCTTTTGTTTTTTTGCCAAAAGTCAAGTGATCGCTTCATCCTCCGCTGAGTCATGACAGAAACATTCAGGAAATGAATGAATTTGTCACGAGCAAATTAAACTCATGTCCAACGTGGCTGCGCGCGGCTCTGCAGATTTCCTGGTGTTCTGGGGCCTCATGTACAAAGACTTGCGTGGATTTCCTACTGAAAAGTGACGTACGGTCAAATCCAGAAAAGTGTGTACGCACAAAAAAATCCAGATGTATCAAACTGTGCGTACACCGGAATCCACGCACATTCCTTTTGTACATCACAACCAACGTGGAACTGAGCGCACGTGAGACACCTCCCCTGACACGCCTTCATTTACATATGTTAAACAGATGCAAATTACTTCCTGCATGTGTGAAGGACATGTTTGTTTGATCCCTGCGCGATCAGAAATCATTTCTAGATTCAGGAAAATAATGAATTTAATATAATATGAGTGAGGAAAAAATCCTAAGTAAGAATAGTAATAAAATGTGTTCATCACGCAAAGAACGAGTGATTGTGTGTCGGTATTTGTGTGTGCGCGCACCCTGCTTTGGTGCGCAACGGCTCATCCATTCATTCTGAGTGAAAATATTAACTTTGCGCACGAGTTTATTACCATAATTACTGTAAACACAGAGGAACTTGGATGTTTGGTTGAACATAGATCTTTGTTTATTTAATAGATGACATGAAGAAACGGGTCTGTGCGTCTCAGTGGAGAGTTTTCATGACATGACGTGATGCGCAGCGCGCGCCACAGCCTTGTGCGCAATCTGTTTGTCTGTGAAGCTGTTACTCTCCAACAAGTTATATATGGTGTACTTTCACGTGTCATTTTGGAGAAATCTACAATAAACGCAGATTATGAATCACCTCCAGCTGCCGTGTGAGGGTGCGCGCGCGCTCCAAAGCGCGACCACTCAGCCTTTGGAATCATATAGATGAGACCATTCTATTGGACATGATCCGGCTTTGTGTGGACTGGAATGGCACAGTCCCGATCGACCTGCCAGCTCCCTCAACAAAGCTCCTGTGGAACAGTTTGATCGCTGCTGCTTCTCATGTGCACGCGTGATGCACCTGTGTTGCTCCAGAGCGCAGCAGTGCCAAACTGAAAAATGATTATTTCTGAAAACGGCTGATAAGCCATATCATAGATCAGAAAATTATATCTGTTTATAAATGAATGCTCTGCGTGTTACACTACGTATTTATTATATCCTCCAGTAAGGCTGAATGAATCCGTTCCTGTTAAATTTATTTTTGGCACAACTTTGCGCGTGCTTTATTTAACTGCGTCATGTGGATGTAATACTTGTTAATCGTGTGTTTGATGGGAATATTAATCATTTTCACATCATGAACAGTTAATAATAATAATAATAATAATAATAATAATAATAATAATAATAATAATGAATTCAATTTATAACGCACTTTTCATTAATGGAAATCTCAAAGTGCTACAAGGTGCAACAGAATTAAATGTCAATAAAACAAATAATAAAACAATTAAAATCAACAACAGTATCAGCTATGATCAAAAGTAGAATCATGAGGAGGCAGAGTATGCTCGGTTGAAAAGAAAGGTCTTCAAGCCGCTCTTAAAGTCAACCACAGACTGTGGGGCTTCAGTTTCTCTGAATCACCTGTAAGTGTCGCCAAAGGAACAAGAACCACAGAAACGTGCGTACGCGTGCTCTGGGGCTGCGTGGAAATGTACCTGGATGCGCACATATTCACGTTCAGTTCAGTTTTGATACATACGGGGTTTTGCGTGGATAGTGACGCACGCAAGGTTTTTGTTCGCACGCACGGTTGATACATGAGGCCCCTGGTGTGCTGGACCAGCGCTCCCTGTTTTTATTTAATTTTTTAGAATGTTTTATTAACATATAATCACAGAAATTCGCAGCTGCTGACAGGAAATGTAGTGGAGACGGAGCATTCGGAAGCAGAGCTGAATTTCACCGACAGTAAGAGCGAGCTGAGCCATATATGGCTCTGAGTGGGGAGGGACCAGAATTCTTTCCCAGATTAGAATTTTCCTAAGTGCTGTGTTCTACCAAAAACTGCAGACTGAACCTTTAAGCTTTATTTTAGGCTAAAACTGTTGTGTGTGGGTGTGTCTATAGAATCCTGCAGCTGACTGGTTGTTCACCAAGAAGTTAAAACTGAGTCAACACACTTGGCCTCCTAGTTCAAGTGCTGCAAGCTGATGGGAGTCTAAAACATGAAAATGTTAGAGCTGTTCAACTGTTTGGGGCTGTAGGATACAATAAATATACAGTAAATGATGGCTCAAAGGTAAAATGAAAAGTATAGAAATAAATTATTTGACAAGTATTGAATAAAAAGGACACGTCATAACACTTTTTGGTTTGTTTGCCTGATAACTAAAGTTTGCCTAAAACAAGACAATCGTCTGAAATACAGCATAAACTACAGGTCAGGATAAAACTAGTGATGGGTTCGACATGCTCTTTGCTAAAGGATTTGAGTATAGTAAATGTTTGTAGTTTTTGAGATGGGTGTTTTTCTGGACTGGAGCTGAATAGGGAATGCAAGTAAACCTTAATTTAAGTCAACCTTAATGTTTTGTCCTGATGTTTGTTCAATAATCCATGTAGATGAATCTTACAAGGTTGAATCGAGTCCTCTGGACAAAACATTTCAACAAAGATTAATCTGTCCAGAGGACCTGGTTCAACCTTGTTAAACTATTGTACCTGGCTGACTTAGCATGCGCATGCATCAGGGTATTTTGAACCACTTTGGCCAGGATTGCTTCAAACTCAGAGAGTTTGAGCAGATAGCAAGGAAGAGAGTGGACTACAGAAACCCTGAGATTCAACCAACCTCTGATGTAGACAGAGTGGCACCTTTCCCAAAAGCCCGCAACTCAAATCTTCAGTTAGTGGGCAAGCAAGACTCAGAAGGCACAGACCCAGCTACTGAATGAATGGGTGAGACGGACCAATTTCACCAATGAGGCTTTAGAGGCCAAAGAAGAGCCCATCCAACAAAAGCCAAGCACACAGATCAGACCACATTTCAGCAGGTGATGGATTTCACAGAAAAGGCATGTCAAGTCCAAGACCCAACAACAAAAGAAGTTTAATGTACTAACTTGTCCATCCCAATCCTAGTAACACATTCAATGGAAGACAACACACCGGTAGATAGTCAGGGAGACAGAAAAGTGGGGTAAGAATTTGTCTGACAGACAGCTCACCCAGCCAGAGAACGAGATCCTTGCTAGCAGACTGAACTTTATGGTTGCGCCAAGAAGAATTCCTCTAGAGCCAGAGGAATGATCCACAGCCACAGAATCAGCCATCTGCAACAACAAACTGTCAGAATTTAAGGCAGAACAACTTTGGAATAAAGTTTCATCCTGCCTCAACAATGTCAAACCTTTCAACATCCACAGAGAGGAGAGGGATGCACACACCACTCTCAGCAAGGACAAGAACATCATAATTCTCCCAGCAGACAAAGGAAGGTGCACAGTGATTTTGAACCAGAAAGACTATCATTGGAAAGTTATGATGCAGTGACAAACACCCACAGGATCAAAGTGCTGTACACACAACAAAACAATCATACAGTCAGGTAATAAAAATGATTAAAATGATTAAAAGTCACAATAAAAGTTGAGCAATCGTACAATTTGATAATACAAGCGACTAAAATGATTAAAAGTCAACATCTCAGATGGTGTCAAAGGCCAGGGAGAAGAGATGGGTTTTTAGAAGAGATTTAAAAACAGACAGGGAAGAAGCCTGTCTGATGTTCAAGGGAAGGTTGTTCCACAGTTTAGGAGCTGCCACAGCAAAAGCACGGTCTCCACTGAGCTTACGTTTTGTCTTTGGGACACTCAGGAGCAGCTGATCACATGACCTGAGGGATCGAGAGGGTGTGTATGGCTGCAGCAACTCGGACAGATAGGGCGGGGCAAGACCATTTAGCTCTAGCAAATAAAATAATTTTAAAATGAATCCTGGAATGTACGGGCAGCCAGTGCAGGGAGGCTAAAACAGGAGTAATGTGGTCAAACTTTCGTGTGTCCGTTAAAAGAGAGATACATGAATCACTGATTCCTGAGTGCATTACAGTAGTCCAGCCGAGTGGTCACAAAGGTGTGAACTACTGTTTCAAAATGCTGCTTAGAAAGAATCAGCTTCACCTTAGCCAGCTGCCTCAGATGGAAAAAAAACTAGTTTTAACAACTGCTCTGATGTGGTTATCTAATTTTAGTCCAGCACAGACTTTAAAGAGGAACTAAACCCAAAATTAACTTTTTTTAGCTGATAAACTCCCTAGAATGTGTTCAAAATGTTATCTAGCACTATGGCTGTGTTTAGTTTCATATAATTGTGCGTATCTGTGTAAATCGGCTAATTGGCAATATTTTGGCCTAAAAACGTGTTTACGGTAGTCCTTTGGGTTGAACAGAGGTTATTGCACCTTAATTTTCATATTGGTCAGGACTGTTCACTCTGATGTGTCTTGTACACTCTGATGTCACAAAGGTGGTTCAAGCAGAGCCAATCCCCTGCAGAGATGAGAAGGTCCTGCAGCTGTGCATACCTTATATGGAAGTGCTGCATTTCACTCCTGACAAGCGGTTTTTTTTTTCTTTTCATTTTCATTTTTTTAGGCCTTTGGTTTTGGATGGAATGGGTGGAATAGATAAATACATCTACATGTTTATTCTTTGTTGTTGCTTGGTGTATGTTGTTGGCTAGAGGTTTAATTTGTTTTAGGTTGTTGCAGGTGGAGGCGTGAACAAAAGCACAACTCTACCTCCACCCCTCCTTGTCTCTCGACACGCCCATTTTCAGGGTGATTTTGGAAGGAGGAGTTACCGATCCACAGGGTGTGGAGTTGCTCTTTAACCCTCAGGTTTGTTACAATAGGTCTGATATATTGGGGCAAGGAACCAACATCTGCATTGGGAGTCTCAGTGGAGCTTCCAAAGATCATCACCTCAGTCTTTCCCTCATTAAACTTTAAGAAGTTCAGCCATCCAGGCTTTGATGTCCTCCAGACATGAAAACGGAGGGGCCAGAGAGTTGGAGTCCTTTTTCTGTAGCGGGACATAAATCTGCGTATCATCCGCATAACAATGAAAGGAGATCCCATATTTTCTAAGAATAGAGCCAAGAGGGAGCAGGTACAGCGTGAAGAGGAGGGGGCCTAAGACTGAGCCCTGAGGAACCCCACACAAGAGAGGAGGACACGTGGTCACCAAGGCGGACACAGAAAGTACGCTCCGCTAAGTAGGACCTAAACCAGTCCAGTGCTGCACCGCTGACACCCCCCCATTGCTTCAAACGACAAAGTAAGATGTCATGGTCCACGGTGTCAAAAGCAGATGATAAATCTATAAAAGCAGGAGGACAACACAGTCACCAGAGTCCGTTGCTAAAATATGTTGTTAAAAACCTTTAAAAAGCAGATTCTGTAGAGCTTTAAACCCAGACTGTAAAACCTTGAGAATGTTCTGTTCCTTCAAATATGCTGATAGCTGGTTGTACAACCTTCTCGAGAATCTTTGAAAGAAATGGCAGTTTGGAGATCGGCCTGTAATTAGCAAGAACAGAAGGGTCAAGAGTGGGTTTCTCAATGAGAGGCTGGACAGCTGCATGTTTAAAATTTCCAGGGACCACACCAGAGGACAGACTGCTGTTCAGAAGAGCAAGAACTGAAGGACCTACAGTGACAGAAACCTCTTTGAATAAATGAGGAGGAACAGCATCACTTGGTGAACCTGTTGGCTTTAAATGACTAACCACCTCCAGAGACGACAGAGTCACAGGTTCAAAGCTGTCAAAAACAGCCGAGCAAGGCACAGAGACTGAGGGGTCATGAGCAGAGGGTGAGATCTGGGCCCTGGTGGAATTGACTTTCTCAACAAAGAAATTTAGAAAGTTTTCACATGCAGCAGGTGAGGGTTCAATACAGTTTGTTTGTGGTGCATTGAGAACAGAACCAATAACTTTAAACAGAACATGAGGACTGTGACTGTTTGATGCAATCACATTTGACAGGTATTTTCTTTTGGCATCTTTCACAGTTTTTTGATAGTGACGCCAGCAGTCCTTTAATATTTGAAACAACACCTGTAATTTGTTCGATTTCCACCTGCGCTCAGCTCTGCGACACTCTCTCCTAGCTGCCCTGGTGTTTTCGTCCAACCACGGTTCACACTTGATTTTAGGAGATCTGATTTTTAACGGACACACAGAATCCAGAACCGTTGTGCAGGTGGAATGAAACCATAAGCTGAGGACCTCGGTGTTGTTGGTCTCTGGGATGGTACATGCTGGTGAAGATTGTTCTGTCTTGAACGCCTTTTTTGATTCTGGGATGGTACAGTTCTGATTAAAAGCAGATGAAAAGTGATCAGCCGTGGAAGAGTTCAGAACACGACAGAGTCGAGCTGCAGCACGGTGTTTAGCTTTAATGCAGGACAAGTTAAGTTAGTCTCAAATAAAACAGGCATGTGGTCTGAAAACACAGGGTCACTACTACATTAAAAACTGGTAAACCACAAGATAAAACCAGGTCCAGAGTGTGTCCATGCTCATGTGTAGGACAAGTCACAGACTGCACAAGATTAAAAGAGTCAATGATGTTACGGCAAAGACTGGTCCATCCCAAAGATCCAGTCCCTCGGCACAAACAGAGCAATATTGTGTATGTTGTTCAGTGTCAGGAGGACTGTGATCAGTCTTACATCGGGGAAAATAAACAGCCACTGGCCAAAAGATGTCCAAGCATAGAAGAGCAGCATCATCAGGCCAGGACTCTGCGGTCTACACTCATCTCCAGGCCAGCAATCACTCTTTCAGGCATGAAGATGTTCACATCCTTGATACAGTATATTGAGAGGAACGATGGTTTGAGTGAGGACTGAAGGAAGCCATCTTTGTGAGAGAACTCATCCATCATTAAACAGGGGCGGAGGCCTCTATATTTTCAACTACCCACCTCTTACTATGCT
Organism: Garcialebias charrua; assembly: GCA_038048925.1. Lineage (NCBI taxonomy): Eukaryota > Metazoa > Chordata > Actinopteri > Cyprinodontiformes > Rivulidae > Garcialebias > Garcialebias charrua. The sequence goes on from JBBPBX010003602.1 coordinate 71,820, forward strand.
GTTATTACTAGTATCACTCAACCGTCTGTGAATAGCAAGTGGCCATCAGGGTTAGGGATGTCCCGATCAGGTTTTTCTGGCCCCGAGTCCGAGTCCTTTAATTTTAGGAATTGGCCGATACCGAGTCCCGATCCGATACTTCTAAAATACATTTTTAAAATGAAGGGAAAAAAAATAAACAGATCCAGATGTCCCTTCATTTTTATTTTATTTACCTTAACATTTAACAGAGTACTTCTGTGAGGTAGATTGAACAATCAAGTAATAAGATTTAAAATAAAATTCTTCACATTGAAGTTTAGTGCAACAGTATAAATGTCTAATTTAAAATAAGCAGCTCAACTTAAAATACCAGAACATGACCACAACCTGACCAGAACCTGGCCAGAACCTGAGCAGAACCAGAACCTGAGCAGAACCAGAACCTGAGCAGAACCAGAACCTGAGCAGAACCAGAACCTGAGCAGAACCAGAACCTGTGCAGAACCAGAACCTGTGCAGAACCAGAACCTGAGCAGAACCAGAACCTGTGCAGAACCAGAACCTGAGCAGAACCAGAACCTGTGCAGAACCAGAACCTGTGCAGAACCAGAACCTGAGCAGAACCAGAACCTGAGCAGAACCAGAACCTGTGCAGAACCAGAACCTGTGAGCAGAACCAGAACCTGTGCAGAACCAGAACCTGTGCAGAACCAGAACCTGTGCAGAACCAGAACCTGAGCAGAACCAGAACCTGAGCAGGCATGTAAACAAATAAGAAACTTAAAGTGTCCGTTTTATAAAATAAGGCTAGTAACATGCTTTTCTGAACAGCACTCCTTAACTCTCCTCCTGTGGCTTCACAGAAGGAAGTGTATGTTTTTAAATATAAATATAAAGTCTCTTGCAGCGTGAGCTGGCTCGTCTTCGGCTGCGTCGTCTGGTTAAACTCTGTGTATTGTGTCGGGTGTTTGTTTCTGATGTGCCTAATCAGGTTTAAATGCAGCCTTTTCCTTACCTTCTCTTGAAATACGAACTTTCCATTTGTCATCCACTTTAAAATATCTCCACACAACAGACATCGCTGCCTCCACTTCAAGTTAATGCCGCGTTCCGCTTCTTTTTTACGACAGTCACCGCTTTACAGCGGGCACTGCTTTACGGTAGGCACTGCTGCAAAACTATTGTGCATGTTTTGTTCCGAGACAATTTGACTCTGTAACTCAACATACAGTTAATATAATATTCCCGTTTGTGTTTAGAATAAATATACACATATATATCCGATCCCTGATCGGTGTGTAACGCCCGAGTCGAGTCTGAAATCACGTGATCGGGACCCGGTTTCCGATCACGTGATCGGCTCGGGACATCCCTAATCAGGGTACTAACGATCAATTGTTAGGCTGACAGACCCCCTTTTGCATGTGAACAGCTAGTTTTGGCTCTCAGCAGCAAACTGGTTGATCCACTATGAGAAGGTGCTATTTATAACAACAAAGAAGATTTCGTCCAAGAAGACCTGACTCAACCTTGTTAGATTTTTGTTTGTGCAATATATTAAATAATGTGTATGTATTGTCGTCATTGTATGTTCCCATACAATGGCAACATTGGCTCTCTGCATTTAACCCATCCACCACCAGGCAGAGCAGTGGGCGCCCTTTGGAAGCGCCTGGGGAGCAACTGGGAGTGGGATGTCCTGCTCAGAGACACCACGAGATACAATGACTGGGGATTGAACCCAGCACCTTCAGGTCCCGAGTCATCTGCCCTGCCCCTACACCATCTCGGCCCCTTCATTTAAGTGGGTAGGCATTGCACTGTGTGAGAGGTCTTTTTTTTCCTGTCTGAGGTAGCGTAGAGTGATGGATCCTGGAGAACGAAGGGAGCAGTGTTATACAATAGGTGCAATGATAGAGCCAGGGCGTGGCTGATGGTGGCCTTCATAAATTAATCTTTGGCTACACCAATCATTTGAGAAAATTTTACTTTTATGTAATATGAAAACCAGAGCCCATAGTTTCCGGGTGGCCGTTTTACATGTGGCAGAGGCTATCTTGGATTTTGAATTGGTGACCCTATTTTTTTAAAGAAAACTTTCTCACGCCTAGATACAACCATAGTTGCATAGAAGTTGTCCCATAGCTTATTTGTCAAATTATCATGTTCACAAGGTTTACATAATATACTGTACATATACCATATACAGCAGCAGTCATATTGGATTTAGACATGGCACTAACCCAACCCAAGGTGGAGGGAGAGTATTTACAGTTCCCCTTTTTGTTCCACGACAAGGGACAAAAACAGACCCTGCAATCTTTCAGTCTAAATTCAGATGTTACTATAATTTAAGGGTGGCACGGTGATTTTCTTGGTAGAGCTGCCGCCTTTCTGCGAGAAGGTCGTAGGATCAAATCCCAGACGGGGACCTTTCTGGATGGATCTAAAAAAGCTAAGTCTGGTCCTCTGGATATTCAAAAAACAAAACAAAGCAAAAAAAAACTGTAGAAACGTTTCGTCTTTCGTCCAAAAGACTTCCTCAGTCCAGAGGACCAGACTTAGCTTTTTTAGATTTTTCTACCTGGATTATTGAGCATGCATCAGGGCTTTCTGGATGGAGTTTGCATGTTCTTTCCATGCATACGTGGGTTTTCTTCGGGTGCACTGATTTCCTCCCACAGACCAAAAACATGCATGTTAGACTGAATGTAACTGTAAATTGTGCTTAGGTGTGAATGGTTGTTTATCTTGTGTGTCGCTGTGATGGACTGGACTGGTCCAGTCCATCACTGTCCCCTTCGTCCGTCCCCTCCGACGCAAAAAGGAAAAAGTGGGTAAAGCTAATGGATGGAATAAAATTAAAAATTAAATGTACAGTAGTAGGTTATGTGACCTTCACGTTAATGTTGCAAATATTATTGAACTGGGAAGAAAAAAGTTGCAAAGAAGAATGGGTCAAACTTCCTTAAAGGGGACCAAATGTAGGATATATAATTTTTTGTGGTTTATCTGTGGGCTATCCAGACCATTTTCAGTCAATTTTATACACAAAATAATGCTTAGATAATAAAATATCCCCTTTCTAATTCTGCCAAATTTCACTTCCGTTCTAAACGACCGGTTTATGAATAATGAGGTCTGAAAGCCACGCCCTACAAAGACCTATTTACATTAACTACGCCCTCTGTAACAGCCAGTATCTCTAATATGTTGTTATTTTAAAATTAGCTCTTTTTTATTACTCATTTGACTTACTGTTAGTGCTAGTAGCTTAAGATAACTTACCAAAAGCCCTCTGCGCGCGCCGCCATTTGCAGCTCCTTTTTTTAGCATTAGCCCACCTCCGAGGCTAATGATAGCTTTTCCTCCTCCGAGCGGGCGGTGTTAGCTCCGCTCGTTGCATGCGGCGCTTTTGGGAGCGATCGCTGCTTCAGTCCACACACAAACAAAGTTCACAGAATGTCTCCAGTTAATTTATCCGCATGAGGCAACCTTTGACCGGACCCCCGGACCTCAAAAGTCAGTAGCTCCCAGCAACTCCCGCACGCAGATGGTGTCTTCGCCGGCGGTCTGCAAAACAAAAGGCTTAAAAAAAAAAGGGATGCCGCGACCGGGAGGCGAACCTGTGTCCTTCGGATGACGAGTCCGGTTCACTACCTCTGGGCCAACCGGGCAGTTATGCAAAAAGCAGTCTTTCATCGTATAAGAAATAATCACAACCACCTACATTTAGAACGCTGAAGTTTTGATTAGATTTTGATGAAGTGAAAGGTATTCTTAAAATAAATAAGTTGCTAATCTGAAAATATATCGATCAGTGGTGCTTGATGGTACAGACTGTCGCCCCGCGAGAGAGTGTGCACAGTTTTCTGCCGGCTGCGCGTTGGGAGCGATATTACACTAAAAATTGAACTAAAACGTAAAAATAACAATTATAAAGTATTATTATGTCGATGTATATATCTAGTCTCACCCCGATTTCTCCGAAACAAAAGGCTTTAAAAAAAAGGGGGGGAAAAAAGATGCCATTGACAGGATGCGATCTCCGCTCTCCTGCGTGGCGCTCAAGTGTCGTAACCGCTCAACCAAACTGACAGTTGTGCAAAAGTAGTCCTTCATCATATAAGAAACAAGTCCAAACCGCGAGAGTGTGTGTGCACAGTTTCAACGAGACAGAGTTCATTCAAACAAGGTAATAAAACATTCTGGTTTTACTCGAGATGTGCTGCATGGCTGGAGCAGGGCAAACCCCTAGCCCCCCGGGGGCTAAATAAATGAATAAATGACCGCCAGGTCAGCTCCTAAACCGCTAGGCAACCGTGACATCTTTTATACTCAAGTGGGTGGAGCATCACCAGGGGTTGCTAGGTGAGGGGCTGGACTCAGGTTTGAGGTGATTGGCTACGGTTTGTGACGTCACAAACCGCAGGAAGTGTGAAACGAAGCGTTTTTAATCACAGACAAATAAATCTACTTAGAGTAAATAAACCACTGGGTGCATTTTTTTGGCACAAGGACTGTTTTTTTATGAAGTAAATACCCAAAGTTGAGTAAAAAAACATTAAAAAGTGAATTTTGCATGTGTGGTCCCCTTTAAGATTGATATGAGAATAAAAAAGTAACACAGGATGGTTTTTGAAGCTGTGACAGATGAAAGTTCTGTATTTTCTTTTATCATTAAGGGTTTTGTCACATTACCTCTATTTTGGTACTGATTTTTGTTAAATAATAATAAAATGTGGTGATTTGTAATTATTTGTTACTCACTGCATGTTTTTGCGCAAATTCAAGCTCACAATAAGAAAAATATTATCTTTTTATTAAAACTCTGGAATTAAACTGTGAGCTTTTATTACACCTTTATGATATTTAAGGAACTGGATTGATTTTCTTCTACTACCTAATGAGCTGTAATGCTGTCATTGTTTTAGCCCCAGTTGCTAATGATTAACTTAATGCATGCACACATGCACGGGGCGAACCTGTAAACTCCACCCAGAAAGGCCCCTGGCAGAGAGGCGACGGCTATAACCGCTGATTCACCGTGCCGCCTACTTTAAGGATCTTCAGGTTTCAGTTTGGTTGTGCCATTCCTTTGTTATGTCACAGAGGATCATAAAAGCAAAATGGCTAAATGAAGAGACAACTTCTCAAATGAGAAAATAAAGACAATATTAGAACATTTATTTGTTTTTTTTGTTTTTTTTTTTGCTTGGTCTTTTTCATGTGGGCCCTAAACCTCTTCACAAAAAGGCATAAATAAATTAAAAATATAGTGACATTATGGTTAATTATTTTTCACAAATGAAAGAATCACAAAATGCTCAAAGGCCAAAGTTCTCATTTAAAGTCTTGGAAACTTCAGGGTGAGGTGACTTCCTCTGTTTCTCCTAATCTTTGTGACGCCACACTATAAAAACTCACACCCTCATATGAGACGACTCGCTTTTACACATTTCGTTTAGCCACTGACGGTGGACCTTGTCCTCCTTCTTCATAAGCAAGATTGGGCTCATGTTGTTGAGGTGAAGAATGAAAATCTACGACTAAAGAGACCCAGAGACAAAACATTCAACTGCTGAACTCCTAAGGTAAGAGCTTGTGAAGTTTTCAGCCTTTTAACATCCATTTTATTTGACTTTCTTTGCTTAAATGGCAAAGGCTTGTCTAGATTTTGACATTTACTCAGTAAAAAGTCATTAAAACTTATATTCCCAGTAATAATCAGAGACGATTCTGAGATCAGATGGAACATTTGCCGTGTTGAAGAAGTAAAATATCCTTGACCAACCTCATAATGGCAGTAAAATGATGTCATTGTTTTGTCAGAGCTTTGTGTTTCCATGAAACCAGGAGCAAAAACCAATTTTTCTACCTCTGGACTTGCGCTCCATATGGTGTTTTTTAAATCTAATCTTAAAACCTTTTTATTCAGGCAGGCTTTTAATACCTAGTAGTTCTTTGTCATTCTTGTTATATTTTAACTGTTTTTAATGTTTAACTGGCTGTTTTTTTTAACTGTTTTTAATGTTTAACTGGCTGTTTTCTAAATTTTTAATTGATTGTTTTTTACTTCTGTATTGTTCAGCACTTTCTGCTACCTTTCATTTTTTTATATTTTGTACATTATCATTTATGGGATTGTCTTGTATTGTTTCTTTTGTAAAAAAAAAAATGAACAAATGTATTAAACATAAACATAAACTTTGTGCACCTTCTGGCTGCTGAAAGGGGCTCTATAAATAAAGTTTGATTGATTGATTGATTTTATTGCACAAATCTGTTTAAAGTTTAGTTATTTCAGTCAAAACCCAACTCAAACGTGTTTTTAATTAGCTCCTATATGAAGCAAGTGATTTATGGATCTATTTGAGTTGCACATTTAGTGAGTCAGCGCTCACCAGAGTCGTTTATGGTGCGTTGCTCATCACCCTGCAGGTGTGTTGGGACAGGATGTTCAGAAGCGACAGCCCCTTCAGCGTTGAGACCAGCAGCTACACAGGATCTGTCCAGTCCAAGTGTGTCATTGCAAAATTATTTACTGATGTGTCTTCCTTCACAGCTAAATCTATGCACTCAGATATGTTGATGTTTTTGTTTCATGACAGTGGGTTTTCCACTACGGATGAGACCTCGTCACAAATAACAAACGTATCAAAGCCCAGCGCAAAATCAATTTATTGTAAGTTACTGCTCTGAAAAAGTCATATAACTTGATTAGTCATGATAAAAACCAAATCTCACAGCCTTGGTTTGTGGTTTGACAGTGCAGAGGTTGCAGTATGCAGCATCCATGAACAAGATGCTGGAGAAGTTTCAGTACAAAGTGGAGGTATGACGACTTCATGCTGCTCCTCTGAACCACGGTGAGTTCATCACGGTTTTTGTTTTGTGTTGCAGCACTTGTTCACCTGCGATCTGGACGGCCAGGAGCTGAAGAACGTCAACGACTGCGTGGAGCGTCTGAAGCTGCTGAATCACATGGGTCGCGTGTGGGGTCAGAACATGATGCTGGAGGTGCACGGTGACGAGCTGCGG
>JBBPBX010003603.1:0-13455 GCA_038048925.1 Garcialebias charrua
CCTCAACGTTCAATCGCCCCGCGATTACTTTAATCAGACGTGTGCGCGCCCCACACGCTCTCCTCGGCCGCTCGGGCGGGGAGGGGCCAAGCCCACTGATCCCGAACCGAGCCGAACCGACCCCCTTGTCTGCTTAAACTGAAAACGTATCTGTGAACCACTTTTAACCAACCAAATTATTTATTTAAACTTAAGCAAGAGTCCTTTATCTCGAGAGACTCCCGCGTACTTTTGTGCAGTAAATTTGGATATTAGGCCAAATTGTTGTTTTGAGTATTTCACGGTTCAACTTACCTCTCTGTTGTTTTTTGGGCCCACTGCACTCAGTCCACGGAAGTTCTGCTCGGCTATTCAACAGCCCACCTGGTTCATCACGTCGGGGTCACCAGAACTGAAGGAATTCAGCTTGGATGTTCAAATGAGCCAGGCGTCTCTTGAAGCAAATATGATTTATTGAAAAAGATACAGGTTAACAGAATAAGCAGACATCATTTGATCAATATGCATACGATCGGATGATTCGTTGGACAGACCTTTTCGCTCGAAGTCTCGTCAAGGAATGTCAGCTCACCCCTGTGTTGTGAGTTATCATAAAATGTTTTGGGCTGCTTCTGCTGTGTGATTGGTCAGGCGAGCTGATATCGATGGTTGCTAAGGCAACTGAGATTTATAGCTAGGCCAAGGTCTTTCTGCAATGACCTGCATCAGATTGTGTGTGCCTCTTTGTTTGAGCATAAGTTAAGAAGAGTTTAGATTCAAACTAGTTTCCTTCGACATTTATGTTTCTCCTGTGGCACATTTTGTGTCATGAAGTGGCACATTCTGTGTCATGAACTAAGTGTGTTGCATAAACTAAGTGTATGTGTTTATACTAAAGATGTACCTGTTATTCCAGCCAAATTCTGTGTCTGCTTTGCCCTTCCCCCCTGTGGGACGTGTTGGCCTCAGAGTTGCTTCGAGCTGCAGGTCTGATCAAACTGCACACCGGTAAGAGTAACATGTGCACAGTATAAACATGATTGTATAAAACCTTTGTGATTACATGAAACACAGTTGTGAATGATTATATAGGTTTAAGCATAATAACGTATATAATGGTGATTTATCCTTCACAGTCAACATACTTCACATATGGGGAGCAATATTATAGGCAGAAACATGGGTGTGCTATGGGGTCTCCAGTTTCTCTTATTGTTGCCAACTTGTACATGCAGGAGGTAGAAATGAGAGCCTTGACGTCCTTTTCAGGGACACTACCAAGTCATTGGTTCAGGTATGTTGACGACACCTGGGTTAACATTAAATCTCAGGAAGTCCAACATTTTACTGAACACATCAACTCTGTGGATAAATATATCAAGTTCACACGAGAAGATGTAATAAGAGGATATTTACAAACTGAGGTGTACCGCAAACCCACCCACACAGACCAGTATTTACAGTTTGACTCCCATCGCCTTTTCGAGCACAAGTTAGTCCTCAGGACTCTGTATCACGGAGCGGACAGTGTCCCCACTAAATCAGGATCCAGACAGAAGGAGAAATCACACACAAGACAGGCTCTAGAACAATGTGGATATCCTAACTGGGCCTTCCTGAAAGCAGAGAAGAAACCCAAACAGGACTCCAGCCAGCCATCAGGTGAAAAGAAGGAACCCAGACCCAGACCAGTGGTCATTCCGTATGTTGCGGGAGTTTCAGAGAAACTGAGACGTTTATTTTCTAAACACAACGTCCCAGTGGCTTTTAAACCCCAAAATACATTACGGCAAAGACTGGTTCATCCAGATCCAGTCCCCCGGCACAAACAGAGTAAAATTGTGTATGCTGTTCAGTGTCAGAAGGGCTGTGATCAGTCTTATATCGGGGAAACTAAACAGCCACTGGCCAAAAGGATGGCCCAGCACAGAAGATCAACATCAGCAGGTCAGGACTCTGCAGTCTACACTCATCTCCAGGCCAGCGGTCACTCTTTCAGGGATGAAGATGTTCACATCCTTGATAGAGAGGAACGATGGTTTGAGAGAGGAGTAAAGGAGGCCATCTTTGTGAAAAGAAACCGTCCATCATTAAACAGAGGTGGAGGCCTCCGGGTTCAACTGTCCCCCTCTTACAATGCTGTTATTGCTAGTATCACTCAGCCCTCTGTGAATAGCAAACAACCATCAGGGTGCTAACGATCCATCGTTAGGCTGATGGTCCTCCTTGATCATGTGAGCAGCTGGTTTTAGCTGTCAGCAGCAAACTGGTTGATCCACTGTGAGGTGGTGTTATTTATAAGACTGAGCTGAATACAGCATCTCAGACTGAGGAAGTCTTTCGGACGAAAGACGAAACGTTTCTACAATTATTTTTTTTGCTTTGTTTTGTTTTTTGAATGTCCAGAGGACCAGTCTTAGCTTTTTTAGACTTCAACAAAAAGCAATTAAAATCAAATAACATAAGTTATAACAGTCAAATCAAGATATGAAACAAGGTAAAATACTAGAAACAAGAATGTATTTGAACTAAGGTTTAGATGCTGCCTAGCTGATCCAGTATCAAGTCAAGCAGTCAGCCATGATTTCCCAGCATGCAGCTGTCTTTAGCAGCTAGAACTGACTACAAAGTAATCAAAAATAAGAACTAGACAGTCAAACTGATTCAGACTCACAAATTATTGGTCATTATTGTTTGTTTTTGCTGTGTTTCTCCTGCCGCTACCTACTTTGACCACAAATGTTCTCATTGGAACCATCAGTGAATGAGACTCAGGTCAAAGTCCTACAAATTCTACTCGTGGCTAGTTGAAAGATGTGTTACTGTGGTAGCACATACATTAAAATTGGAACGATACAGAGAAGATTAGCATGGTTCCCTGCGCAAGGATGACACGCAAAATCGTGAAGCGTTCCTCATTTTCACTTTTTGGTAACACAAAACATGTTAAAGTGCCTCCCTAGTGTCTTTCCACTTTTTTATGCAGATGATTCATGATAAATTCAGTTCAGTGCTGACATGTTCCTGTTTTTATTGTCCTACCTCACTTCACGATGTAGCGTGGTCCTAGTTCTGCTGTAAATCACCACCTCGTTTACTAACCCATCACAGAGACAACCATTCACTCTCTCTCTCTCACACCTAGGGACAATCTAGAGTTACCATTCAGTCTAACATGCATGTCCAGAGGACCAAACTTAGCTTTTTTAGATTTTTCTACCTGGATTATTGAGCATGCATATGGGTATTTTGAACCACTTTGGCTAGGATTGCCTCAAACTTGTTAGAGAGTTTGAGAAAACAGCAAGGAAGAAGGCAGACTACAGGAACCACTTACGATTCAACCTTAGATGCAGACAAAGTGGCATCATTCCCAAGAGCCTGGAACTGAAAACTTAGGTCAGCGGGCATCTGGAAAGCAAGATCCTTCAGAAGGCACAGACGCAGCTGCTGAATGAAAGGGTGAGACAGACCAATTTTACCATTGAGGCCAAAGAAGAGCACATTAAACAAAAACCAACAACGTGCCTAGATCAGACCACACTCCAGCAAGTGATGGACTGTACAGATCAGGCACGCTTAGCACAGCATGTCCAAGACTCGACAACAAAACAAGTTTAACTTGCTAATAACTTGTCAACACCATCACAATTCCAATAACAACACATTCAGTGTAAGACAACATTTACATGCCAGGGAGACAGAAACGTGGGTGAAGAATTTATCTGACAGACAGCTCACCCAACCGGAGACAGAGATTGTTGTCAGGGGACTGAACTTTGCAGTTGCACCAAGTAGAATCCCAATATCTCTGGTGGAGATGATCACAGCCACTGAGTCAGCCATCGTAATAATAACAAAATTAAAGAATTTGAAGCAGAACAACTCAGAATTAAAGTTTCAGCCTGTCTCAGGAATGCCAAACCACCGCCTTCCAACATCAGTAGAGAAGAGAGGGATGCACTCACCACTCTTAGCAAGGACAAAAACATCATAATTCTCCCAGCAGACAAAGGAAGGTGCACAGTGATTTTGAACCAGAAAGACTATCATGAGAAAGTTATGTCACTCCTTAGTGACTTAACCACTTATGAACCGCTGAAAAGAGATCCAGGAAGTGGTTACAAGAAGAAGTTGATAGATTGCCTGAAATTTTTGGAGCAGGACAAGGCTATTGACCATATTCTGTACCACAGAATGTACACAGGGGAGGCCACACCTAGTCTGTATGGTTTACCTAAAATTTACAAACAAGGTGTACCTTTAAGACCAATTGTCAACATGATTAACTCGGTTACTTACACTGTTTCCAAATATCTGGTGCTGTACTCATCCTTTTAGTTGGCAGCTCAGAACACCACATACAGAATACCATGGACTTTGTGGATAAGGTGAGGGATGTCATCATGGAGACTGATGAAACAATGGTCTCTTTTGATGTCACATCACTCTTTACGTGCATTCCTGTTGATGAGGCAGTAGAGGTGGTCTGTTTAAGGTTAAAATCACCACTCTGAGCAGCAGGACCACACTTTCCACAGAACAACAGTGTCAACTCTTGAAACTGTGCCTGCAGTCAACATACTTCACATATGGGGAGCAATATTATAGGCAGAAACATGGGTGTGCTATGGGGTCTCCAGTTTCTCTTATTGTTGCCAACTTGTACATGGAGGAGGTAGAAAAGAGAGCCTTGACATCCTTTTCAGGGACACCACCAAGTCATTGGTTCAGGTATGTTGACGACACCTGGGTTAAAATTAAATCTCAGGAAGTCCAACATTTCACTGAGCACATCAACTCTGTGGATAAATATATCAAGTTCACACGAGAAGATGTAAAAAATGGCAGGTTGGCTTTCTTGGACTGTGAGGTCTCAGTTTTTGAAAGAGGATATTTACAAACTGAGGTGTACCGCAAACCCACCCACACAGACCAGTATTTACAGTTTGACTCCCATCGCCTTTTCGAGCACAAGTTAGGAGTCATCAGAACTCTGTATCACAGAGCGGACAGCGTCCCCACTAACTCAGGATCCAGACAGAAGGAGAAATCACACACAAGACAGGCTCTAGAACAATGTGGATATCCTAACTGGGCCTTCCTGAAAGCAGAGAAGAAACCCAAACAGGACTCCAGCCAGCCATCAGGTGAAAAGAAGGAACCCAGACCCAGACCAGTGGTCATTCCGTATGTTGCAGGAGTTTCAGAGAAACTGAGACGTTTATTTTCTAAACACAACATCCCAGTGGCTTTTAAACCCCAAAATACATTACGGCAAAGACTGGTTCATCCCAAAGATCCAGTCCCCCGGCACAAACAGAGTAAAATTGTATGCTGTTCAGTGTCAGAAGGGCTGTGATCAGTCTTATATCGGGGAAACTAAACAGCCACTGGCCAAAAGGATGGCCCAGCACAGAAGATCAACATCAGCAGGCCAGGACTCTGCGGTCTACACTCATCTCCAGGCCAGCGGTCACTTTTTCAGGGATGAAGATGTTCACATCCTCGATAGAGAGGAACGACGGTTTGGGAGAGGAGTAAAGGAGGCCATCTTTGTAAAAAGAAACGGTCCATCATTAAACAGAGGCAACCGGGTTCAACTGTCCCCCTCCTACAATGCTGTGATTGCTGGAATCACTCAGCCCTCTGTGAATAGCAAACAACCATCACGGTGCTAACGATCCATCGTTAGGCTGATGGTCCTCCTTGATCATGTGAGCAGCTGGTTTTAGCTGTCAGCAGCAAACTGGTTGATCCACTGTGAGGTGGTGTTATTTATAAGACTGAGCTGAATACAGCATCTCAGACTGAGGAAGTCTTTCGGACAAAAGACGAAACGTTTCTACAATTTTTTTTACTTTGTTTTGTTTTGTTTTTTGAATGTCCAGAGGACCAGACTTAGCTTTTTTAGACTTCAACAAAAAGCTATTAAAATCAAATAAAATAAGTTATAACAGTCAAATCAAGATATGAAACAAGGTAAAATACTAGAAACAAGAATGTATTTGAACTAAGGTTTAGATGCTGCCTAGCTGATCCAGTATCAAGTCAAGCAGTCAGCCATGATTTCCCAGCATGCAGCTGTCTTTAGCAGCTAGAACTGACTACAAAGTAATCAAAAATAAGAACTAGACAGTCAAACTGATTCAGACTCACAAATTATTGGTCATTATTGTTTGTTTTTGCTGTGTTTCTCCTGCCTCTACCTACTTTGACCACAAATGTTCCTCTTTGGAACCATCAGTGAATGAGACTCAGGTCAAAGTCCTACAAATTCTACTCGTGGCTAGTTTATGGATGTGTTATTGTGGTAGCACATACATTAAAATTGGAACAATACAGAGAAGATTAGCATGGTTCCCCTGCGCAAGGATGAAACGCAAAATCGTGAAGTGTTCCTCATTTTCACTTTTTGGTAACACAAAACATGTTATAGTGCCTCCCTGGTGTCTTTCCACTTTTTTATGCAGATGATTCATGATAAATTCAGTTCAGTGCTGACATGTTCCTGTTTTTATTGTCCTACCTCACTTCACGATGTAGCGTGATCCTATTTCTGCTGTAAATCACCACCCCGTTTACTAACCCATCAGAGACAACCATTCACTCTCTCTCTCTCACACCTAGGGACAATCTAGAGTTACCATTCAGTCTAACATGCATGTCCAGAGGACCAGACTTAGCTTTTTTAGATTTTTCTACCTGGATTATTGAGCATGCATCAGGGTATTTTGAAGCACTTTCGCGCTAGGATTGCCTCAAACTTGTTAGAGAGTTTGAGAAAACAGCAAGGAAGAGGGCAGACTACAGGAACCACTTACGATTCAACCTTAGATGCAGACCAAGTGGCATCATTCCCAAGAGCCTGGAACTGAAAACTATATGTCAGCGGGCATCTGGAAAGCAAGATCCTTCAGAAGGCACAGACGCAGCTGCTGAATGAACGGGTGAGACAGACCAATTTTACCATTGAGGCCAAAGAAGAGCACATTAAACAAAAACTAACAACGTGCCTAGATCAGACCACACTCCAGCAAGTGATGGACTGTACAGATCAGGCACGCTTAGCACAGCATGTCCAAGACTCGACAACAAAACAAGTTTAACTTGCTAATAACTTGTCAACACCATCACAATTCCAATAACAACACATTCAGTGTAAGACAACACTCCAGTATACAGTTACATGCCAGGGAGACAGAAAAGTGGGTGAAGAATTTACCTGACAGACAGCTCACCCGACAGAGATAGTTGTCAGGGGACTGAACTTTGCAGTTGCACCAAGTAGAATCCCTCTGGTGGAGATGATCACAGCCACTGAGTCAGCCATCCGTAATAATAACAAAATTAAAGAATTTGAAGCAGAACAACTCAGAATTAAAGTTTCAGCCTGCCTCAGGAATGCCAACCACGTTCCAACATCAGTAGAGAAGAGAGGGATGCACTCACCACTCTTAGCAAGGACAAAAACATCATAATTCTCCCAGCAGACAAAGGAAGGTGCACAGTGATTTTGAACCAGAAAGACTATCATGAGAAAGTTATGTCACTCCTTAGTGACTTAACCACTTATGAGCCGCTGAAAAGAGATCCAGGAAGTGGTTACAAGAAGAAGTGGATAGATTGCCTGAAATTTTTGGAGAAGGACAAGGCTATTGACCATATTCTGTACCACAGAATGTACCCAGGGGAGGCCACACCTAGTCTGTATGGTTTACCTAAAATTTACAAACAAGGTGTACCTTTAAGACCAATTGTCAACATGATAAACTCAGTTACTTACACTGTTTCCAAATATCTGGCATCTGTACTCATCCTTTTAGTTGGCAGCTCAGAACACCACATACAGAATACCATGGACTTTGTGGATAAGGTGAGGGATGTCATCATGGAGACTGATGAAACAATGGTCTCTTTTGATGTCACATCACTCTTTACGTGCATTCCTGTTGATGAGGCAGTAGAGGTGGTCTGTTTAAGGTTAAAATCACCACTCTGAGCAGCAGGACCACACTTTCCAAAGAACAACAGTGTCAACTCTTGAAACTGTGCCTGCAGTCAACATACTTTACATATGGGGAGCAATATTATAGGCAGAAACATGGGTGTGCTATGGGGTCTCCAGTTTCTCTTATTGTTGCCAACTTGTACATGCAGGAGGTAGAAATGAGAGTCTTGACATCCTTTTCAGGGAGACCACCAAGTCATTGGTTCAGGTATATTGACGACACCTGGGTTAACATTAAATCTCAGGAAGTCCAACATTTTACTGAACACATCAACTCTGTGGATAAATATATCAAGTTCACACAAGAAGATGTAATAAGAGGATATTTACAAACTGAGGTGTACCGCAAACCCACCCACACAGACCAGTATTTACAGTTTGACTCCCATCGCCTTTTCGAGCACAAGTTAGGAGTCATCAGGACTCTGTATCACGGAGCGGACAGTGTCCCCACTAAATCAGGATCCAGACAGAAGGAGAAATCACACACAAGACAGGCTCTAGAACAATGTGGATATCCTAACTGGGCCTTCCTCAAAGCAGAGAAGAAACCCAAACAGGACTCCAGCCAGCCATCAGGTGAAAAGAAGGAACCCAGACCCAGACCAGTGGTCATTCCGTATGTTGCGGGAGTTTCAGAGAAACTGAGACGTTTATTTTCTAAACACAACGTCCCAGTGGCTTTTAAACCCCAAAATACATTACGGCAAAGACTGGTTCATCCCAAAGATCCAGTCCCCCGGCACAAACAGAGTAATATTGTGTATGCTGTTCAGTGTCAGGAGGGCTGTGATCAGTCTTATATCGGGGAAACTAAACAGCCACTGGCCAAAAGGATGGCCCAGCACAGAAGATCAACATCAGCAGGTCAGGACTCTGCAGTCTACACTCATCTCCAGGCCAGCGGTCACTCTTTCAGGGATGGAGATGTTCACATCCTTGATAGAGAGGAACGACGGTTTGGGAGAGGAGTAAAGGAGGCCATCTTTGTAAAAAGAAACGGTCCATCATTAAACAGAGGTGGAGGCCTCCGGGTTCAACTGTCCCCCTCTTACAATGCTGTTATTGCTAGTATCACTCAGCCCTCTGTGAATAGCAAACAACCATCAGGGTGCTAACGATCCATCGTTAGGCTGATGGTCCTCCTTGATCATGTGAGCAGCTGGTTTTAGCTGTCAGCAGCAAACTGGTTGATCCACTGTGAGAGGGTGCTATTTATAAGACTGAGCTGAATACAGCATCTCAGACTGAGGAAGTCTTTCGGACGAAAGACGAAACATTTCTACAAAAAAAAAATGTTGCTTTGTTTTGTTTTTTGAATGTTCAGAACACCAGACTTAGCTTTTTTAGATGTAGTTTTAATGTTTCAGGGGATGAAGCCACTGTGCTATGCTTGCATTTGACAGGCACAGGTCTTAATAAAGATGAGATAAATGTGCACTGTGTGAAACTTGTTGAGTATACAACCATTTGCTGGGAAATAATGAAAGAAAACTTAATTGAACAAAATGACAATGATCCCCTTGTGACAATGAGATCCCAGGCAGGATGGAGTGGATGGAGAAAAGTTTCAGGAGTGATTTGTGACAAAATGGTGTCAGCAAAGATCAAAGTAAAAGTTTACAAGATAGTGGTGAGACCAGCTAGGTTGTATGGGCTGGAGACAGTGTCATTGACAAAACAGCAGGAGGAAGAAACAGAAGTGGCAGAAATGAAGATGTTGAGGTTCTCCTTAGGAGTGACCAGGATGGATAAGATTATGAATGAGATCATCAGAGGTACAACACAGGTTGAACAACAGGGAGATAAAGTTAGAGACCAGACTGAGATGGTTTGGACATGTCCAGAGGAGGGACAGTGTCAAGTCTCTTCTTAAACCAAAGCTGATCTAAATTGAAAGATCCAGGAAGACAGTTGATGTAATAATAAATAATAATTAATTCAATTTATAACGCACTTTTCATTAGTGAAAATCTCAAAGTGCTACACATATATTGAATGCTACACACATTCATACACCGGTAGCGGCAGACTACCATGCAAGATGCTTTCCAGTCCTACCGGGAGCAACTCGGGGTTAAGTGTCTTGCCCAAGGACACAACGACACATGGTGTGGGAAACCGGGATTCGAACCGCCAACCTTCCGATCGGGGGACGACTGCCATTACCACTACACCACGGTTGTCCCGTAGGCTCAACACTTTTTCTTCAGAATTAACCACTATGAATTGCAAGTATGTAATTTAAGGATCAATGAAATAAAAGTAGGGGCAACACGGTGACGCAACTGGTAGTGCTGCTGCCTCTCAGCGAGCAGGTCCCTGGTTCAAATCCCGGTCCGGGGGCCTATATCTGGGTGGAGTTTGCATGTTCTCTACGTGCATGTGTGGGTTTTCTCTGGGTACTCCAGTTTCCTCCCACAGACTAAAAACATTCATGTTAGACTGATTGGTGACTCTAAATTGTCTCTAGGTGTGAGTGAGAGAGTGAATAGTTGTTTGTCTCCATGTGTCCCTGGAAACCTGTCCAGGGTGTCCCCTGCCCCTCACACAGTGACATGGGCACCGCGACCCCCGTAACCCAAAATGAAAGAAGCGGGTAAAAGATAATGGATAGACGGAGAAATAAAAGTAATATTTAACTTGCACAATTCATTTAAATATTACAAAATATTACACTTTAATCTAATTCATAATGTAGAAAGACTAAATGTATAATTTGACGGCATAGTGGTGCAGTTAGTAGAGCTGCCGCCTCTCAATGAGACGGTTGCCGGAACAAATCCGGAGAGGCCATACTGGGTGGAGTTTGCAGGCGCGGGTTTCTTCCAGATACCGGTACTCCAGTTTCCTCTCACAGACCAAAAACGTGCTTGTTAGTCTGATTGGTAGATCTAAATTGTCCCTAGGTGAAAATGAGAGAGTGAATGTTTGTCTCGTTTGTCTCTATGTGTCCGTGTGATTGGATACCTATCCAGGGTGTCCCCCACCTCTCACACAGTGATAGCTGGACATGGATGCCAGTGACCTTGTGGCCCAGAAAGGAAGAAACAGGTAAATATAATTAACAGAGCCACGAATGGATGAATAGTTCAGATAGAAAATCTGCTACACAATGTTACACCATGTCCACTAGATGGCGATGAAACATCATAGTTCACTTTTTTCCCCTTGTGTTTTTTTATTGATTTTATATTTTTATTGTACTTTATTGCACAGGAGGTGTGGTCTTTCTTTACTCGGCACCAAAGATCAGATGTCAACCAAGCAACTTGTTGACCACTTCAGTAAGATTCATCTCGTATGGTTTTGTTTTTAGGTGTAAAAGTTGATTCTTCTCATTAGGATGGACAGTAATTTTGATAAACTGGATGCTGCTGGTTTCCTGGAAATCTGGCAATACTTTGATGCAGATGGTGAGAACATTTTATGACTACGTATTTCCTTTTCCTTATCTATTAATATACTTAAAGATTCGCATTTGGATTTGATCATTCCTGTATCTGCCTGTAACTGAAATTAAAGAGTATGTTTTTTTTAGATATGAAATTGCTGGTGTACAAGGCATGTTTACTTGTTAAAACAAAAATCCTGACAAGTTGACTAAAATCCTCTGTGAAACCTAAACACCAGCAGGTCTAAAATAAGCTACATATTGCACAGATAGTCATACTATAATAAACCATCAATCAATCAAGCTATAATAACAAAAACAAAGCTTTTATCTTCTCTTTAAAAAGTTGCTTCATTGTTTTAACAAGCTTGCAACTCATGTTTTATGATAGATAACGGCTACATCGAAGGCAAAGAGCTGGATGACTTTTTCCGTCATATGATGAAGAAACTGGGTCCACAGGTGAGAACCATTTACCTGTACCCATTCAGACTGGTGATGAAGGCACTTAAATACAGTGAACTTCAACAAACAAGAAACAACAGATTGTGGCATTCATTACATATGAAGCACAGAAAGAAATCCATCAGTTTAAAGTTTGATCTCTATGAATCTTTGGGGGGTTACATTATTCTTTTAAAAGGTTAGAATTGCTTTTATTTTATTCTAAATTATGTGTTGCATGGTCTTTCTTGATCAGTCTAATAAAAGTTAAACTTGAATTAGATTTGGGAATGTTAAATTTGTGTTCATCTAAAGCAGTTTTCACTTCTCTGGATTGGTGCGATTTCTGCAACATCACACATATCACAATTAAAAGCTCTGTAAACTACAGAAGAAAACATTTTTGATATTGTTCCAAACTGACATGGCAAAAATATACCACAAAGGGCACATCATATCATGTCAAAGTCAAATTTTATTATTGTGAGTAATGACTGAGCCCTTTTGCCTCACTTATTATAATGGAAATCCTACTAAGTGTACATCTAGTGGATGTTCTTTAGTGCCATGAGTCAACTCCCTTGGATACTAATTGGGTTGTGCTAAAACAAACAGACCACCAACCACATGCCATTTTGTCTTTCTGTTTGCTTCACTGTTAATGCCCTCAAGAGAGATGATGTTTGATGCTTTCCTCTCAAGCTACAAAAACAATGACAGTGTCTTTTTCTGTTCATCTTTTCACTTCTAGTCATTTTGCAGCTAAATCCTTTGGGCAACTATTTTCTCACTTACTGCACACTAAGTTGCCTTTCACTTATATTTTCAAGTATTGAAAGAGCACAGGTTTAGTTTGATTTGACATATATGTACAACTGTCTTGTAAATAAAATAATAACAATATGGTTGATTTTAATACATTAAATATGTTACACTAATTGCTGGGACAAGTGAGTTCATGTATTTGGCACATATTCAAGCAATTCCATTGTCAGATATTGGACGTATAGGATTCATTAAAAGTAAAGCAGGAATGTATTTTATACTTTATTGTACATTCTTAGAAACCTCCTTGACAATTTTTTGACCCTAAAAGTGGTTTCTAAAGGCCTGGAATTGGGATGATCTGATTCAAATTCAATTCAATTAAAACATACTTTATTAATCCCAAAGGGAAATTAAATCTTGCAACTCATTATCCTTGTTTCATTAATAAATTTTATAGATACAGATGGCTGTAGACAGGAAGGATTTTGTAAAGGTACATCCCACCACAGATCCGAAGAAACTGGCCACGGATGCCGTCCCATCCACCCAGACTCAGCTGGCCTCTCTGTTCCCTCGGGCTACAGAACCACCCAATTGCTGCTGAACTCCTCCCAGAGTGATGGCCACTCCTCCCAGCAGCCTGTCGAGCTCCTCGTCGCTGCAGACAGCCATCTGCAGGTGCTGGGGGATGATCCTGGTCCTTCTGCTGTCACAGGCCATGTTTCCTGTTAGTTCCAGGTTCTCAGTGGACAGGCACTTGAACACAGCCGGCAGGTAGACAGAAATGCATCCACGGAGCCTCCGTTTCAACTCATTTGAGATTTGGGGCTGTAATTGAGATATTATTTGAGATTTTGAG
>JBBPBX010003603.1:15880-40532 GCA_038048925.1 Garcialebias charrua
GGCTTCCTTCCTCCCATCTCAAACTTATCTTCTCTGTCCCACATTTGAACATTGTGGTCCTCAAAAGAGTTGCTTATACTTGAGGTGCAGGTGCACAGCTGCGTCTTGTCCTGAAGAGCTGGCTCTCCTATGTTGAGCCTTGTGTCTGTGGGTGTTGTCCAAGTATTATTATTAATTAATATATAATAAATAATTATTATTTTTAATAATTCCAGAATTGCACCGCTCAAGGCGGCTGCATGTTGGAGTAGCTGTCTTACATTCATTCTGAAAATTTGCTTTTAAAAACTTTAATTAGACTCTTTTTTTTTTCTGGATGTAAATTGATTTTTTTCAGATGATTACTTCCTCTGGTATCAGATGCTGTGCTTCTGGAAGGATTTTTGCTGAAACTTTTTTTTTTATTTGGACATTTGTTATGATGCGTAACCGTAACTACAAGGTGGTTTTCTACAACAGGGAGTTGCTGACAAAAAATCTCAAAAGCTCAAATAATACCTCAACTACAGCCCCAAATCCCAAAGGAGTTGAAAATTTAATTTAATTTAATTTATTTATTTTAAATATAAACCACAAAAAAGACAATTTCAAATTATATATAGAAAAAAAAAAGATTTAAAATGAAAGGAAGCAGAAGAAGAATACAATTATTATATATCTGCCCCTTCTTTAAACCAAAAAATCCATTCAAACAATCAGTTCAAACTATGATTATTCATGAACAACATTAATAACTCATAATAATTTGCCGATTTATATTACATTTAGTATTTTAACATTTATATATATATATCTTTTTAGGAATATCTTCTTAATCATTTTCTTAAATAAAGACATAGACTTTGCTTTTTTCACACCATTTTCCAAACTGTTCCCAAAACATATTCCATATGTCAAAAAGAGGTGCCGTAGATGCATTCCCGTCTACCTGGAGGTGGTGCTCGAATGCCGGACCGCCGAGATCTTGGTGGTGGAAAACGCAGCTCGTGACAGTGGGAGGACCAATATCGTCCCCTGGCAACGAGGGGCTCGGCAAGCTGCTGGGAGAAATGGCTATCACTCGGGGAGGAGTTCTGCTCGGGTTTCAAGCAGTCCTTCTGCCCAAGAGGACCGAGAGGTCTGGTGGGTCTGGGTGGATGGATTGGCATCTGCAGCCAGTTTCTTTGGATCCACTGTGGGACGGACTGCTACAAGAGATCCTTCCTGCCCAAAGCCATCAGCATCTAGAACAACTCAAATAAAACCAGGATGATACAATTAATTTTCCTTTGGGATTAGTAAAGAATTTTTGAATTTAATTTAATTTAATTTAATATCTGAACAGTCCTCGCTGCTCTGAACCGCATGCACCTTATGGCTGTTTGGGGGTTTTGTCCTTGTGATGGACCAGACTCTGTCTGAAAGTCCTGTTTGTTATGATATGTGCCTCTATGTTGCATTTATAGAAAATCATACAGAGTTTTTCAGATACTCCAGCAACATATGGGATGACAATGTTATATATACAGGTAGTCCCCGACTTACGAGCGCTCTTACTTACGAGGTCCCGGACTTACGAGCATGCATCTCATTAAAAAAAAAATAATAATAATTTTTTTTTTTTTTTTTTTTTTTTTTTAAATAAATGAATACATGTACAGTACTGGACAGTCACCAAGCACTTAGCCTATCCTAACACAGTTTTTAAAGATGAAGGAATAAGTTGAATTGTCTCCCTTTCACATAAAGGGAGCAAGCTCCCTATGGAGCCTGCAGGGAGGAGGGAGACAATTCAACTGACTCCTTCATCTTTAAAAACTGTGTTAGGATAGGCTAAGTGCTTGGTGACTGTACAGTACTGTACATTTATCTATTTATAAATAAAAAACAATAAAAAATAAAAATACTGTATATACTGTATATTTTTAATAAATAGATAAATGTACAGTACTGTACAGTCACCAAGCACTTAGCCTATCCTAACACAGTTTTTAAAGATGAAGGAGTCAGTTGAATTGTCTCCCTCCTCCCTGCAGGCTCCATAGGGAGCTTGCTCCCTTTATGTGAAAGGGAGACAATTCAACTTATTCCTTCATCTTTAAAAACTGTGTTAGGATAGGCTAAGTGCTTGGTGACTGTCCAGTACTGTACATGTATTCATTTATTAAAAAAAAAGTTAAAAAAAAATAAATATTTTTTTTATTTATTTTTTACTATGTGATCCTACTTACGAATTTTTGACTTACGAGCGCCCCCTAGTGACGGAACTCGCTCGTAAGTCGGGGACTACCAGATAGCTATCTAATTCTGAGGAAATTATTTTTAACCATTCCTGACAGATTCATTTAGAAAATCAAAACCTTCAGATGTTTTGTGTGCTCTCTGTGAACCTTACCTCACAAGAGGTACGGTAACTGATCAATTAATAGAAAAACTGGATTTTAACTGTTTTTTTTTTTTGTATCCACTGTAACAGCAACACTTTTACAATTTGTGATTTTCAAGAACGCTAAAAGCCAAAGATTATAGATACTGTAAGACAGAAAGATTCATAATAGCTAAAAGTATGATCTAAAATGATTTTTATGAGAACTGCATGGCAAAGAGCTGAAGGTCCTGATCATTATCTGGTTATACAGGCCTCGTGAAATAATACAAAACAGAACCATCTTCAAGTTCAGAGAGTATCCATGGGGATGATGGAAAAATAAATGTGACTCAACTGGTAACATCTTAAGTTCATCATAAAATGTCAAGTTTTCAGTTACTGCATGATGTAAGAGAACCTATTTACACTTTAAAAACCTGGAATTACAATTTAATTATCAAATGTCATTTGTCTATTCACTTCATCACTTTTTATTTTAAGTTATTTTGTGTGAGTTTGCTCACTGTGGCAAACCTTAAAGAAGGGCACAGATGAAAGAAAAGAAAACTTCACCACTTTGTGTTCAGTTGAATATGTGGATTGCAAATGACTGCAAGCAAAAGATTACTGATTTATTTATTTTTCTGCTTATTTGTTGTTTAGGAGAAAGCCACAGAGGAGAGGGTACAGAGACTTAAGCAGAGGTTTATGTCTGCCTATGATGTTACAGCTGATGGGAAACTACAAATTCAAGAGGTAAAATAATTTCTGATCTTATGTCACCATTTATACCATCATCATCATCATCATCATCATCATCATCATCATCATCATCATCATCATCATCATCATCATCATCATCATCATCATCATCATCATACAGTTGATTAACTTGATAATACTGTTTCAGAGAAAAAGTAGTTCTCTACACTGCAGGGAAGGTTGCACCTCAGAAAAGGAAGCAATACTGAGTTGCTCTCTATTTTGAATTATGCAGAAATTTTTACCGTCCATAAAATAGATTTTTATTTTTATATGTTTGTACAGTAATGCCAGAGCCCCTTTAATTTTCAGGAAGAAAATGTTGCAAAAATTAAGGCACTGAGAAAAGCTCAGGGCAAACAAAAACATTGCACTATACACTTTAAAATTAAGTTTTCAATTTATCTGGATTTATTATTTCCTGGTGCAAAAATGTGGATGATAATGTACTTGACTGTGTGTGTGTTCTTTGTCATAATAGTAAAAAAAAAAAAAAATCTTGAACTACTGGATGAATTTTAATCAACATTTCAAAATGTATTCCAATTGGTGTACATCTACAAGAAATTATCTTTAGAAGTGAAACCAATTTAAAATGTCCACCACAGCTAATCACCATTAGCTGAAACAACATTGGCTCATACTCAGTCAGTTTCAATTCAATTCAGTTTATATAGCGCCAAGTCACAACACAAGTCATCTCAGGGTGCTGTACAGAAACATTCATATACATAAAATGTCAGTTAATAATGTTATTTATCTAAGGAGTCTGCATATTGTTTTGAGTCTTCACTTTGTCACATCCTAAGCAGGCACAAAGGCAACAGTGGAAAGGAAAAACTCCCTCATGGGAAGAAACCTTTAGCAGAACCAGGCTCAGAGAACAAGCGGCCATCTGCTTCGACCGCAAGCAGGATTTTCTCTAGTAGGAAAGATAAAAATCACACGTCCATCCATCCATCCATTTTCTTCCGCTTATCTGGGGTCGGGTCGCGGGGGTAGCAGCCTAAGTAGGGAGGCCCAGACTTCCCTCTCCCCAGCCACTTGGAGCAGCTCCTCTGGGGGAATCCCAAGGCGTTCCCAGGCCAGCCGAGAAACATAGTCCCTCCAGCGTGTCCTGGGTCTTCCTCTGGGTCTCCTCCCGGTGGGACATGCCCGGAACACCTCACCAGGGAGGCGTCCAGGAGGCATCCTAACCAGATGCCCGAGCCACCTCAACTGGCTCCTCTCGATGTGGAGAAGCAGCGGCTCTACTCCGAGTCCCTCCCGGATGACTGAGCTTCTCACCCTATCTCTAAGGGAGAGTCCAGACACCCTGCGGAGAAAACTCATTTCAGCCGCTTGTATCCGAGATCTCGTTCTTTCGGTCACAACCCAAAGCTCATGACCATAGATGAGGGTGGGAACGTAGATCGATCGGTAAATTGAGAGCTTTGCCTTTCGACTCAGCTCTCTCTTCACCACGACAGACCGGTACAGCGCCCGCTTCACTGCGGATGCTGCACCTATCCGCCTATCGATCTCACGCTCCAGTTTTCCCTCATTCGTGAACAAGACCCCGAGATACTTAAACTCCTCCACTTGGGGCAGGACCTCCTCCCCGACCCGGAGAGGGCATGCTACCCTTTTCCGGCTCAAGACCATGGCCTCGGATTTGGAGGAACTGATCCTCATCCCGGCCGCATCACACTCGGCTGCAAACCGCTCCAGCGAAAGCTGTAGATCACGACCTGATGAAGCCAATAGGACCACATCATCTGCAAAAAACAGAGAAGCGATTCTAAGGCCACCAAAACGGATCCTCTCAACACCTTGGCTGCGCCTAGAAATTCTGTCCATAAAAGTTATGAACAGAATCGGTGACAAAGGGCAACCTTGGCGGAGTCCAACTCTCACTGGAAACGAGCCTGACTTACTGCCGGCAATGCGGACCAAGCTCTGACACCGGTCGTACAGGGACCTAACAGCCCATATCAATGGGCCTGGTACCCCATACTCGAATGCCTTTTCCAAGTCCACAAAGCACATGTAAACTGGTTGGGCAAACTCCCACGCACCCTCCAGGACCCTGCTGAGGGTGTAGAGCTGGTCCAGTGTTCCACGACCAGCACGAAAACCACATTGCTCCTCCTGAATCCGAGGTTCGACTATCCGACGGACCCTCCTCTCCAGAACCCCTGAATAGACCTTACCAGGGAGGCTTAAGAGTGTGATCCCCCTATAGTTGGAACACACCCTACGGTCCCCCTTTTTGAATAGGGGAACCACCACCCCAGTCTGCCAATCCAAGGGAACTGCCCCCGATGTCCACGCGATATTGCAGGGTTGCAACTCGGGATGTTGTGAGTCGGTGGGCGGAATACTTCGAAGACCTCCTCAATCCTACTGGCACATCTTCCACTGAGGAAGCGGAGCCTGGGGACTTTGGGTCGGGCTCTCCAATCTCTGGTGCTGAGGTCACCGAGGTGGTTAAAAAGCTCCGCGGTGGCAGGGCTCCGGGGGTGGATGAGATTCGCCCTGAGTTCCTTAGGGCTCTGGATGTTGTGGGGTTGTGTTGGCTTACGCGACTCTGCAATATCGCGTGGACATCGGGGGCAGTTCCCTTGGATTGGCAAAATCACACGTGACGTGATAAAATGTAATAGTGATCACATGTAATGGAAATAATTTCAAATGTAAACTATTAATTTGATGAAATTAGGTAGATTTGTCCTCTAGTAGTCTAAGCGTATGGCAGCATAACATGCCAACCTTATCAAAAAGGAAAATCTTAAGCTCAGTCTTAAAACTGGACAATGTGCCAGCCTCTTGGACAGACACTGGAAGTTGGTTCCACAAGAGAGGAGCCTGATAACTGAAAGAGCTTCCTCTCATTCTGCTTTTGGAAATTCTAGGAACCGCAAGTAAGCCTGCAGTCTGAGAGCAGAGTCTTCTGTTAGGAAAATATGGAACAATAAGATCTTGAATATAAGATGAAGCTAGGTTGTTGAGAGCTTTGCAGGTTAGAAGTAAGATTTTTGAATTTTATTCTGAATTTGACAGGGAGCCTATGGAGAGAAACTAAAACTGGAGAGATATGATTTCTCCTAACAATTCATTTAAGACTCTGGCAGCAGCATTTTGGATTAACTACTGTACTTAGATTTTTTTTTTAAAGAAAAAGGGAAAAAAAAGAAGTTTTTAATTTTTTTTTTAATTATCAAAAACTTGGTTTGGTAGTAGTTTAGCATCATCCCCAACACACACCCCGAGCACTAACAGATTTCTGTTAACAAGGCTGCAACATCTTGTATGATTGCGCTCCTTTGAGAATTCTGAATTGGATTCTCAGAAATGACTTTTTTTCTCAAGATGAAACATGTGAGGAGTCAGGATGAATATAACTGACGATAACTAAACTGCAACTGTTCCATTTACTCTATCCCTCCATTCATCCATCTATCCATCCATTATCTTCCACTTGTTCCAGAGGTCGCACATTTTCAGCTTTATCAACTGGGTGGAACAGTTGGTAGACTGTTGCCTCTCAGCAAAAAGGTTGCTGGATCAAATCTCAGCCAGGGACCATTCTGGGGGGAGTTTGCATGTTCTCTCTGTGCATGTGTGGGTTTTCTCCAGGTACTCCAGTTTCCTCCCGCAGACCAAAAACATGCATGTTAGGCTGATTGGTAACTCTAAATTGTCTCTAGGTGTGAGTGAGAGAGTGAATGGTTGTTTGTCTCTGTGTGTCCCTGTGATGGACTGGAGACATGTCCAGGGTGCACTCCCACCTCTCGCACAGCGACTGCTGGACAAGGGCACCAGTGACCCCTCACGACCCGAAAAGGAAGAAGTGGGTAAAAGATAATGGATGGATGGATGGATGGATGGATGGATGGATGGATGGATGGATGGATGGATGGATGGATAGATGGATTATGAATTGTAATTAATGTGTTAGTCCCAGCCATACTCAAAGAATTTGTGTGTTTTTATTTATTTATTTATTTTATAAAACTTTATTAGAATTTGCTTTGGGTTTGCTTAAGATTTAATCAACATGGGGATGAAAAGACAAAGAAGAAAACAAAGGTAGAAAAATGCGAGAAGGGTTAAAAGGGAAAGAAGGTGATAGGAGTAGAGGAGAGAGAGAGGTTTAAAGAGAACACAAATCAATATCATTGAAGTCTGTCTCTAGACATACGGAAAGAAAAAAAAAGACAAAACCGAGAAACCACAACAACAAAACAACATACAGTATACAGTATAATGATACATATAACATCATTAGAAAGTATTTTATATGGTACGTGGTAATATAAGATGTATTTAGTGGCCACCACAACCCAACTGAGTGTGTATAATCACTTGAATCTAAACACCTGTGTGAGCATGCTTGTCACTATAACATTTCTCCATAAGAATGTTCAATAGTGGATGTGGGGACACACAGACCCGCCCCCACAGTAACACAGGGAGGACTGGAGCCACAAACACACAGCGGCCCCCAAGCCCGGAGCCCCAGGAGTCCCCCGACAGGGACAGTTGCACCCCACCCCCCCTCTCTCTTGTTGCTTGAATTTTGATCATGTTCAAAATATTCATACACAAAGTTTTCTCATAAAACAGTCGGAGTTAACATCTCAAACTCATCTCCGTTGTCATGATGTTCTCTATTTTGTCTCAAGAGTTCTAGAGCTGTATTTTAAAAACCAGTAATGGATGGATAGATGTTTTTTCTTCTTCTTTCGATTGCTCCCTTTCTCAGCGGTCACCACAACAAACTAACTCGTATGAATACTTGGCAATTGTTTTTACACCGGATGCCCTTCCTGATGCAACCACGGAAAACACAGCTCAAAAATACCAGATGGCAGAGAACTACCATCAAGGGTGCCCGGGGGAGCAGATGGTGGGGTTAAGGGCCTTGCTCAAGGGCCCAGAGTGGGGCAAATGAGGGTGGAGGCAGGTGTGGGTGCTTCACCTTTCTCACCCACATTTTGATGTTGTCAGTCCAGGGCATCAAACTGACAACCTTCCAATCATGGCCTTGCTTTCTCTAACCTACACCACCACTCTTCTGGATGGATGTGATGAATTTAGCAATCATTCCACTCTAATCAAACCTGCTACTTTATCTTTATTTTCTTTATCACTACATTCCTCGTTCTCACTCTAATCAGCTTCCTGTTGATTTTCTACCATAGTGGTACTTCCATCTTCATCCTCATCTTTATCTTCATCTCCATCCATACTTTTACTCTCTCTCTTTACCAGATTGTCACAATGACCTCATCTTCCTGGTCTTCCTCATCACTATATGATTCTTCATCTTCACTCTCATCAATTGGAAGTACTACCGCTGTTCTTTGTTTTTTTTAAAGTGCCATAGAAAACATAAGAACCTCTGAAGAACTTCTTCCAAGCTTGCGATCCCTCTGAGGTTGATGTCATTTGAAAATTACAGAAAAATTCAACTTCAAGAAATTGCTTATCTACCACAAGCACTGGGTGAGCAATTCCAGCTTATATGCCCCTATCTTGTTTTGAAACATCTCTAAACAGTTTGCGAGAGCTCACTCAGGTACTGCATGGAGAGAGCTGCCATGCTTAAACAGACATAAGACCAAAGCAATGGATTTCACAGGATCAGTGTTAGCCCACCCGCTGAGTTTGTCAGTTAACATAATTTTGTGACATTACTACTACTGCACGGGAGCCATGAAATGAATGAATACATAATGAAATAATTAAATGTATTTTTAATAATTAAATAAAAATTCGTAAATTTTTGTTTTCTTGAAAATGACATTTTAAATATTTAAAGTCATTATTTAAATGTTACATTTATTTATTAGATGGGACGTTTAATTATTTTATTGTGCATTTCATAATTTACTGGTAAATGTAATGACTTAACAATGTATTAAATGAAGAAATTATACATTTAATAGTTTAACGGGACACATAATGGTACATACCATAGTTCATGTTCAATAATCCAAGTATAAAATACAACAATGTTCAGTCAGGTTATCTGGATGGTTTCTTTTTTTGCTGAGACGTTTCATCCTTCATCCAAAGTACTTCTTCAGTTCAAGAAGCCACCAAACAAAACTTATTCCCACAAACAGCATACTCCATAGTTTCAAAAACCAGTATGCTGGCATCAAGATGGCCTCTGGGGCCGGCCCTCTTCTCCGGGGCCCACCATCTCCATTGTCAACTCCTCTGAGACAGTCATGCCAAAGTGATTCAAAACACCAAAGTCCATGATCAATAATACAGGTATAAAACCCAACTATGTTCAGTCAGGTTATCTGGACGGTTTCTTTTTTTGCTGAGGTGTTTCATCCTTCATTCAAAGGACTTCTTCAATCCGAGAAGCCACCAAACAAAAGTGATTCCCACAAATAGCGTACTGTTTGCCATCTTAGTACCAGCAAACTGTTTTTTTTGTTTGTTTTTTCCCATTATGGCGTATGCTGTTTGTGGAATCAGTTTTGTTTGGTGGCTTCTCGGAGTGAAGAAGTCCTTTGAATGAAGGACGAAATGTCTCAGCAAAAAAAGAAACCATCTGGATAACCTGACTGAACATTGTTGGATATTTATTTCATGGTACAGTCATTTATTTCAATGGATATTCACATTTATTTATTCCATGATCTATATAGTTTTTCACCTTTAACTCTTCATACAATAAAACAGCCCACGCTTTAGGTCAAGAACAAACAGAAACATTCATGTCCATAACCACTGAGGCACATTGTTCACTGAAAATACAATGAGAGGCTAAACCAAACAGCACTCAGACCACTTAGCTAAACAGAAAAACTATGTGCACGCACGCATGCATGCATGCACAAACACACACACAAACACTTTGTCAAAAGAATTGCCTAATAAACACAGATGGTTTGAGAGAGGGGTGAAGCTGTTTATGTTAAGAGAGAAAAAACGTTTCTTAACAGAGGAGGAGGTCTCTGATTCCAACTTTTAAAAACGTATAATGCAGCTTTAGGACTGATTCCCAGTCTGTTTTCACACCTGATGGGAACAGAGGAGCCTCATCTGTGAATTAGATTAACAAAGACCTTAAGAAACACCTACTGTTTAAGGTGTGAGGTGTGATTTGTCAATCATATGTACCGGTATGTGTATCTTATCTCACTCAGCCTTTATAACCTGAACCCCACACTCTCAGATCTTTGAATTGAGAAAGCTCCTCGGATGAAAAACGAAACATCTTCTGTTACAAATAAAGTCCAGTTTTTCTGTATTGAACGTTTTTTGAATTTATCATGTCCTGGATGACTGAGAATCCACCAGCAGATGTAGGCTGGTGCCGTCATAACTGTTCCAAAATTGAACTGTTCTTTAAATTGAATGGCTCTACAAGATCTGGTTCCCTCTAAGAGTCATATATCATATCCCTACAGGTAATAGTTTCTATTTAACAAGGTCTCAATTTGGTTGAACCAATCATTTAGGGGTTTTAGCTTTACATCATTGTTTAGATGATTATCTCAATTTCCGGTTCCGGCAAGCTGATGGATGGCAGCTCCCCCCAGCTTCTCTGTAGTCTTTTTTATCATCAACCTGACCCGTTTTTCAAACAGGACTAAAGTTGGTCCCACTTCCAACTGAACTCTGTGTTCAGTGACTCAGAGAACCGGACGTGACGTCCCAAAAAATTATTTTGGCCCAGGACCGGCCGCTCCCACCCCACCGGTCAGTCTGAGCGCATCCGGCTGGCCAGGTGACCCCTCAAGCTGGGGAGCCGTCCCACAAAGGTCAGATGTTTTTTTCTCTCTCCCTCTGGACCCCAACCGAATTTTCCATCTGGACCTGTGGTTCTACCTGATTCTGATAAGAATCGCATGGTGGTATTTTGCTGACCTTATCGCTGCTTCTGTTGGACTGGCCTCATGGTGTCTTTATTCTGTGTCCCAGAGCCTGTGTTACAGGACCAGAACTGAACCGAGTTGGCTGTGGGGGACTTCGTCTTCAATAGAGCCGGTCTCAGACTCTGAGCTGCCCGTTACCTTTAATCGAAGGACTGTCCAACTCCGTGGGAATCGCTGTGCTCACCTGTTGCTTTGAAGTGCCGCAGGAACCGGGCCGGAGCAGATCAGGGCCAGGGACGATTCAGCCTCTCCGGTAAGCCTCGCAGTTTTTCACCGGAGATGGCCTCTCGTGCTGTGGAGCGCCGGAGCCGGGCTGGAGCAGAACCGGAGCAGAACCGGACCAGAGACGTCTTCATCCTCCCCCATCAATCTCATAGTTTTTTGCCGGGGTTGGCCTCTCGTGCTGTGGGCTGCGGAGGAGTAGACAAGCTGGGTGACGTGCTGAGAAGCGGAGTGTAGTGCGGAGGAGCATCGCTGTTTGGTGCTCGAGAGAGGTCCGGAGTTTGCATCGGACTTGCTACAGGTGTCCATTCTAATTTACCTGGATAATAATAATTTTATTCCGGATCACGCTGTTGTTTCCTGCTGATCTGAAACAGGTTAGGACTATGCCTTTAATTTCAGGAGGATTTTCTGACAGCTCACTCTGCTATTTGCTGCAAATTTGCTGTTTCTACCTGTTCATTCTGGACCCAGCTTCTGTTTCCCATGGGCGCATCCATTCATCTTTGCAAGGGGGCTGGAGCCCCCCTCAGCCCAACTCAAACTGTAGTTGGGCCACCTCATCGGATTTGTTTGCCCATTTAACTTGTGACACTTTATGGTCTGAGATTTTTCTGCACCATTCATATTATTGTCATTATTTTCAGATCTCAGACTACTGTATCTGGACTCAGATATGTCCTAACTCAGGACAGTGTTACAGCTTTACTATTTTATGCTTATGTCTATTATTATATGTTTCAGTGTTTCAATGTTTAAACGGTTACTGTTGCACCGAGGGACTGAGAGAAACGCAATTTCAATTCTGTGTATGTCCTGTACATATTGCAGTTCTGACAATAAAGTTGACTTTGACTTTTGACTTTGACTTTGATCTGGAATCACTGAATCTTGTTAACACATCTGGGTCTGCCCATCACTGCAACTTTCACTGTTTTTGGGTTCTGAATGATCGCGTCTTCATTCTCATGGTTTCTCATGGTTCAATTATCGGGGCTAATTGTCCCACTATTAACTCCTTTAATTACACATCAGTCACGAAAACTCAAGAAAATGTCTGATAATAATGTTGTTACTGCTCTCAGGGATTCAGCCAAACCATGGACCACCACTAACTATAGTACACCAAGTGAGTTTAAAAACATGTCAGATCTTCATTTTCTGCATGTAAACGCTCGTAGCCTCCTGAAAAACTTGATGCCTTGAAAATTCGGGTCAGTTCTTCTGGGACAGATGTAATCCATCTCTGAAACTTGGCTCAATAAATCTGTACCGAATAATGATCTGGTAATCAATGGATTTAATATCTATCACTGTGATTGTCAAAAAATGGGAGGTGGAGTCGCTATTTACATCAGAGATTCTCTGGTTTCTAGTCTTGTGTCTGCTAAAACAATCCCAAATCAGTTTGAGGCCTTAGCAGTAAACATGACTTTGAATGGAGCCCAGATCTTATCTGTAGTGGTTATTATCCCCCCTCAGCAACACCTGAGGCCCTGTCCTCTCTGACAGAATTCCTAGGAAATTTAAAATTTAAAGAGATTTTTTTGGCAAGAGATTTCAACATTGACTGGGATAAGTCGACCACCCCCTCTGTGAAAAATTCAAGGAATGTTGCCTATCACTCTAACCCAACTTATTGACTTTTCCACTAGACCAAACAAAAACTGTCCTGAAAAATCTTCTATCTTAGACTTGTTTCTAACAAATATGCCTCACAAATTCCCTGGTGAAGGTGTATTCGCTGACATTTTGAGTGATCATTGTATAATAGCGGCTCTCAGAGATATTAAACTTCCACTTTCTAAGCCCTGATTAAAAGGGATTTGAAATGTTTTTGTGAACAGTCATTCCTCTAGGATCTGTCTCACTTTGACTGGCAGCGTATTCACTAACCAATCATGTGAACACCGCCTGGAACTATTTTCATAATAGTTTATTTTATTTTGTGAACAAACACGCTCATTTTCACCAGTTCAGAATAAAGGGACGTGACAGCCTCTGGTTTACTCCTGAACTAGCTGACCTCCTGCATAGGAGAGACCAGCTTTGGTCCACAGCGAGAAAATCTGGCTCAGACACTGATTTGTTGAATTTTCGGCAGCTGAGGAATAAATGCACAACTGCCATCAAAGCCGCAAAATGTAACTATTTTTTTATCTCAGACCTCCAAAAACCTAAACAACCCTAAAAGATTCTGTAAAAACCATCAAATCTCTCTCAGGCACCCCCCAATCATCTGACCTCCCATCACAATTTCTCGTTAACTCTGTTCCTGTGTCAAATAAGCACGAGATCTTGAACTGTTTCAACAAACATTTTGTTGCTTCTAGTTCTTTATTTGACACAGTTACTAATGGAAAATCAGCCACTTTACCTAATAACCACACTTCTACAAATCAAATCCCTCCTACAAGTTAATCATCAATTAATCGCACCTTCTCTTTTTCTCCGTTCTCAGTTAGTGAGGTAAATAAACTGTTAAAAGGTCTTGATCCTAAAAAGTCTGCAGGTCCAGATGAACTTTTACCTTATTACTTAAGGCTGGCTGCTCATACCATCACAGTCCCTGTGACCCACATCTTTAACCTGTCCATAAGCCAAATCTCCATTCCGGATGCTTGGAACGGCCTTTGTTCTTCCTTTGCTGAAGGGAGGTGATCCCACCTCATTGAACAACTATATCAACCAACCTCTAAACTCTGTATTTTAGCCAAGGTTCTAGAAAAACTGATAAACTTTCAAATCAAAAAGTATTTGGACTCATTTATCATTTTACCTCTCCATCAATCTGGTTTCAGGAAGCAACACAGCACAACGACTGCTTCACTGAAGGTTCTTAATGATGTTGTTGAAGCAATGGATGCTAAGGATTATTGTGCTGTACTTTTCTCAGACCTGTCTAAAGTTCTTGACACTGTGGATCATAACATATTGTGTCATAAGCTCTCAGAAATCGGTTTCTCAGATCACACCATTGGTTGGTTCTCTAACTATCTTTCCGATTGGAGGCAATGTGTTCAACATAATGGCACTTCTTCCTGTTATTCAACAATCAACAATGGTGTGCCACAAGGCTCAGTCTTAGGACACACCCTCTTTACAATCTACATAGGTAATGTAGGTCAGAGCATCCCTGATGCATCCGTACATTTCTATGCTGATGACACAGTTGTTTATTGTCAAGCTAAAACAGTTGCTAAGGCTTTCCAGCTTTTGTAATCCGCTTTTGACATCATCCAGTCATATTTGTTCCACCTCAAACTTGTCTTAAATGCTGATAAAACCAAAGGGATGTTTTTCAAATAGGAAGTCGGTCCCAGCAGTTCTACCTCTAATTTTATCCTCAAATGGTGTCCCTATTGAGTTTGTTGATTCCTATAAATATTTGGGTATCCTGGTCGATTTGCATCTCTCTTTTAAGCTCCACGTGGAAAACCTAGTAAAGAAACTGAAAGTTAAACTGGGTTTCTTTTTCAGAAACAGATCATGTCTAACTCTGAATGCTAGGAAACACCTTGTAACTGTGACTTTCCTTACCTCCACTCATTACAGTGACATTATCTACACGAACGCTCCTTCAAGCACCCTGCAAATGTTGGATGCTGTCTATCATGGTGCACTAAGAGTCATAACTGGCTGTGATTATCGTACCCACCACTGCTCCCTGTATACATAGGTTAACTGGACATCATTAAAGCTGGGGTCTGCGATATTTGAACTCTCTGGGACTCTCTGGGACTTAGAAATATTTTCAGCGCAGAAAAGCATTCTGCTCCCTCCCCTCAGAGCCATATATGGCTCTGAGGGGAGGGAGCACAGTCCGTGCTTCTGGTGAACTTGGGATCTGCTCCGCCCC
Source organism: Garcialebias charrua (assembly GCA_038048925.1). Classification (NCBI taxonomy): domain Eukaryota; kingdom Metazoa; phylum Chordata; class Actinopteri; order Cyprinodontiformes; family Rivulidae; genus Garcialebias; species Garcialebias charrua. Next base: position 30,957 of record JBBPBX010003603.1, read on the forward strand.
CTGCTTCTGTCTGCTCAGAGCCGCTGCGATATTCTGTGTTTATGGAAATAAAACCTTCTAATAAAATATAATAAAACCATGGAGCGCTAGTCCTACAACACAAAATCCAGCAGACACCAGCAGAGGTTCACGAAGCAACGTTTGGACATGATTTAATTCGCTCGTGACTTCCTCTGTCAGCGCTGGTCTGGAATGTGTGGAATGCTCCACCTCCTCCTGTCTGCGCTGCGATATTCTGTGTTTATATGATAATATAACTGTTAAAAAAATTAATAAAACCACGAATCACTCATCCTACAACACAAAATCCAGCAGACACCAGCAGAGGTTCACGAAGCAACGTTTGGACATGATTTAATTCGCTCGTGACTTCCTCATGTCAGCGCTGGTCTGGAATGTGTGGAATGCTCCACCTCCTCCTGTCTTTGCGCTGCGATATTCTGTGTTTATATGATAATATAACTGTTAAAAAAATTAATAAAACCACGAATCACTCATCCTACAACACAAAATCCAGCAGAAATCATCAGAGGTTCACAAAGCAACGTTGGACATGTTTTAATTCGCTCGTGAGTCGTGACAAATCCATTTCCTCATGTCTGTCAGTGCAGGATGAAGCGATCACTTGGCTTTTGGCAAAAAAACTAAATAAAAGTCCAGCTCTGGGATAAAGAAGGGATATTTAATACATTTTGTGTCACATAAAAAACAGTCCTGCATCGCTTTGCAATCCTTTGAATGAGAACGAGCTGCGGCTGGGACAGGTGGGGGCGTGGGTTGGGGCGTGACAAACAACTCTGTTTTTATTGGCTGTCAGTGTCCTGGTCACTCTTGTGTTTTCAGTGTTTTTATAAATGCTGATAGAGAAGCAAGGGGACAATAGATTTTTTCAGAGATTACTTGGTCTAACATCAGTTTGTCAGTAGATAGTGACTGAGTGAAGAAATATGTTAAAAATATATTGTTTGAAAAGTTACAGACTACATTACAATCTTACATACTATAGCTTTAACTTCACGTAGACTCTCTCCCTGGTACATTTTCATCTTTAAATCACTTCTTGGTCTGCTGCCTTCATACATCTCCTCCTATATGTCTCTGTGTGAGTGCAGCTACAGCGTGCTCTCTCAGGACATGATTACCTGCAGTTTTCCCTCAATGAGGACTGAGCTTGGGAAAAGGGCCTTCTCCTACTCCGCTCCTGCTTCCTGGAATATCTTACAAAAATATCTGAAACTCTCGACCTTGATTTCTCTAAATGGCTTTAAGAATCTGTTGAACTCCTGGCAAGAACCAATGTAGACATGTTCCTGTTTTTAGTTTTCTACATTTGCCTTGTAATCTATATCTGTGTTGCTACTTTGATATATTTTTTTAACTACCATCCATCCATTATCTTTTACCCGGTTCTTCCATTTTGGGTCACAAGGTTTGCCGGTGCCCATGTCCAACAATCACAGTGCGAGGGGCGGGGTACACCCTGGATAGGTCACAAGTCCATCACAGGGCCACATAGAGGGAAACAATCATTCCCTCTCTCTCTCACACCTAGGGACAATTTAGAGTTACCAATCAGCCTAACATCCATGTTTTTGGTCTGTGGGAGGAAACCGGAGTACCTGGAGGAAACCCACGCATGCATGGAGAGAACATGCAAACTCCACCAAGAAAGGACCTCGGACCGGGATTTGAACCGGCAACCTTCTCGCTGAGAGGCAGCAGCTCTACCATTTGCGCCACCGTGCTGCCTCATTTTTTAATTTGTTTAAAAATATATTAAAAAATCGGTATGCCTCTCTTATGATTGTCTATTATTGACGCTGTTGTCATCATTCTTTGTTGAAACCAGGGCTCTCTTGTAAATGAGTCTTCGAGGCTCAATGGGATTAATCTGCCTAAATAAAGTTAGAAAAATTGTAAATAGTTGATTTTAAAATATCTTCTGGAGAATCCCTAAAGAAGTCCTGAGTACCATCAGTGACACTTGAGGAACTATTGACTTACCGGTAAATAGAATACAAAGTACTAATAGGCAGAATAATCAGTTTCACATTATTAGGACTTAGTGAAATAAATAGCTCTTACAGTTAGTGTTTGTAAAGAGGTTGGTCAAACTGGTTCTTGCTTGCTGCCTTGAAAGGCGGATATTCATATAATTGCCTCAGTCTCTGTTTGTCTGTCTGTTTTCATAATTTGCTTGGCAGATTGTAATGAAACAAATGACCACCGGTTGTACATCTACAACCGATTGACTTTTGTAGTCAGCCAGATTGAAATTAGCAGCTACAGCTAACTGAAGTTGGCAAACACAAACATGGAAATAATTCAGTCCATTTTGCTCATATTGAGCTAAAAATTTGTCTAATATAGTAGCTGAAAGTCATCCCCAGCAAATACTGGGCACTAACATATCAACTGGGATCTTTGTTTAAAACTTTAGCATGCAAGACTGCAGATTATATACATTTTTTTTAAAGAATACTTATTTAATTACATGTTTTGCCTGATAGCTAGTGTTGACCAGTAGGTGAAAATCTCCACACATCAGCTAGCTAATTGTATTTTTTGTTTATTAATTTATTATAAGCTGATTATTATTTATATCTACTTTAAATATCCTGAATAATGTCTCATGAATGATCTGTGATATGTGCATTGCACTCATTCTACTGTAATGAAGCTACATCAGCAACAATAATGTGTTGGATGTGATCAGAATTCAACATGCAAACAGTCCCACGGCAGTCTGAGAATATCAAACTTCTAAAACTACCCTGATTCAAGTGTTTGTGTCCTGAAATGTTGCAGATAATGGTGGACAGCAGTAACTGTTATCCCTAAAAGTACAAAGTATTTAGGAGTGGAAAGGCCATCATGTTTAGGCTCGCTAATATAAGCTACTGTAAGAGTTCAGCTCAAGCTACTGTCTGCCAAAACTTTGGTTCATCTTTATGCATTACAGCAGATTTCCAGGTAAAATTAAGCTGACACCTCTTTCCATTGAATTTAATATAGAATTGAGAGTTTTTGATAAAAACTAAAAAGTTCCTGCATTGTCATTTCTAAAACTAGATGTCTATTCTTAACATTTTTAAAATTATAAGAGCGTTTATTTTGTTTCTTAAAATGCAGTTTGTTGCTGACTTTGCACAAGAGATAATAAAGATGTCAAAAGGGAAGTCAGCAAGCTTGTAACGTTCATTAGAAAACCACCAAAAGAAAAAAGAAAAAAGAAAAGAAAACCACAAGTTCCTGTTAGAGTTGCATGGTTGTTCCATTTCTGCTCTATGTTCACCTACCAAGATACAGCACAAAATATATAAATGCAACTGCATTGTTTTTACAAGGCAGGCCACTATTCAGCGTGCATAAATAAAAATATACAGTATGTTTAATGTGGCTTACAGTTTTGTTCTTCGGGTGAATTTAAGAAGTAAAGAGACTTGTGCCTTGCTGCTTGTTCAAAACTGTACTGTCATATGTGTAAAAGAAACTTCCTTTCTTTAATAATTTATTTTAGGTTCACAGAGTGCACTCTTACTTTTGTTAAAACTAAAATGAAACACCTGATGCATTATGCATTTTTGGGATAAAAACTGAAGTTAAATAAAACAATAAAAACTGCTTAAGCATTCTGTTTGTAAGGTAATAACCAAGAATAGGAGATTAAAATCACTTTCTGGGTGCATTTTTTGCCAGTAACACTTGCAAAGTCTATGTGTTTAATTTCATAATCTTCACTCAGAAAACAACATCAATAATAATGGCAACAATTAAGGCAAGCCTCCATTTGCAAGAACATTGGCCAAAAATATATATTTAAAGACAATTTCATTGGTTTATTTGATAACTTATTTTGGTGCAGCTGCTTTAAAAACTGAACATTTTATATAAAATTGTACATTTAATCAATTATTTTAAAAGGTGCATTAATTTACCCACCACCTTTCGTGCCAGAGGTTTGTTATCTGCCTTTGTAAAAAAAATTGTTTTCATCCATCATCATTTTCATCAAATGAATATATTATGTGCAAACTCACTACAGTATATTACAAGCTCTTATGCAATCGGTTAACATTTGGAGTATGTTTGGGGCATGACTTTCCATTTTGATTGTGCTCAATTTTATCTCAATATGTGAAAAACTGACTTGTAACCATTTTACTGTTTTCAAATATCTGTTGACTGTGGCAAACATGTTGAATTGGGCAGACTCCAAAAGTTAATCAATTGCAGATGCACACCAAAAATTATTTCTGAAAGTTTCATTAAAATACACGTGTTTTAATAAATAGTTTGATAACATACAGACACACAAGCTCAGATATAGACACACACACAAACTTGCAGATGGGCAAAAAATCACTATGCACCAGTTGCCTTCAGTGTTTGGCAAAAAAAAATCTCCCTTTCAACTCTCTTACTGTTTTTAAGTCTCGTTTAAAACTTTTATTCTCCAACGTTCGACTCAGTCTGAGTTGATTTTAACTTTACTGAATATTTTTAATTTTATTCATTTGTAGTTTATTATTCATTCAACCTTTATTTATACAGGTTAATCCCATTGAGCCTCAGGGACTCATTTTCGAGAGACCTGGTTTTAACAAAGAGTGATGACAACAGTGGACAACAAAGACAATAATAGACAATCTTGAAAGATGTGTACAAATTGAGATTTTTTTAACAAGTGAAAATAAAATGATACTTAAAAGAAAAGGTAACAAAAAAACATGCTAGATTATAAGGTGGAGTAGAAAACTAAAAACAGGAACATTGGTTTTTGGCAGGAACTTGACAGATGTTTAAATCCATTTAGAAAGGTCAAGAGCTTCAGATCATTTTGGAAGATATTCCAGGAAACAGGAGAGGAGTAGCAGAAGGCCCTTTTACCAAGTTCAGTCTGCACTTACCTTTATCTTATTTTAATCTTTAATCTTCTATCTTTGTCTTTATCTTGTGGGTTTATGTATGTTATCCTGTGTCCTTTGCTTGTTTGTTTTGTTGTACAGCACCTTGTTTGACCTTTCTAAATAAATGGCAACAATTATATTGTATATCGAATCCCATTTTATTTATAAACTATTTTGCAAAATCGCAGTACCAAAAAACTGCAGTACAGAAAATTAAATACAACAATAAATAAGATACAACAGCAGTCACATAGCATTAAATTTAATTAAAATAGACATGAAATTAAGATAGAAACAACTTTTTAATAATTGCTGACACACTATATTCTCAGAGCATTGTTTATGTTTTTAATAACAGTTGGCTACACATTTGTATCAGTCTGTTCATTCTATAAGCCATACTTGAGTTTTTTCATGCGAAGAACAGCAATTATTTTATTATAATAATCATGTGGAACAGCTTACTCAGCTAATACACCGCAGACATTGTAAATAAATGGGCGGTGAAAGAGGAGCAACCTGATCTGCAGCAGAGCCAGGAGCAGCTGGCGCTATTCTTTGTTAGGTGATGTTTTGTTTCATCATCCAGCAGATGGGTTTGGTTTTGTTTGTGGAAATTGTTTCAAATATCTACAGTAAATATTTTTTTATGACTTTAATATCCTGTAAACTATCAGACAACCAAAGAAATACAGGATTTGTCAGTTGATTGCTAATATTTTAAGTCCAAGAGCCCAAACTGAGTTTTAACATACATAATTATAATAATACATTTTATTTGTAGGCGCCTTTCTTGGCACTCAAGGTCACCTTACATTATCAATCATAAAAACAGACACAATATCATAAACACAGTAAAAACAAGTAAAATGAATTAAAATAAGACAATGCAGTTGTTATCATAGTGCATAGGCTACTTTAAACAGGTGACTTTTGACTTTGACTTTGAAATGTGGCAAAGAATTTGTGTTGCGAATATCAGTTGGGAGTGAGTTCCAGAGCTGGGGAGCAGAGCATTCAGCTGCTCTGCTCCCCAGCTCTGGAACTCACTCCCACTCCTGTATTTCTTTGGTTTGGGGAGCAGAGCAGCTGAATGCTCTGCTCCCCATAGTAACAAGACGGGCAATGGGAGCAATGAGCTGAATAGAAGAAGAGGATCTGAGGGTTCGAGCAGGTGTAGCAATGTGAACAATGTCCGAAAGGTATGGAGGAGAGATGTTGTGGACAGCTTTGAATGTAAGAAGGAGTATTTTATAATTGATACGATATGGGATGGGAAGCCATGAAGCTGTTGTAGAACAGGTGTGATGTGATGGATTGAGGGGGTCCGTGTAATGATACGGGCAGCTGAATTTTGAACCAGTTGTAATTTATTGACTTTGCTTTCAAACTTGGTCTATGACCACAGTGTATTTGATCAGATTTCTCCTCTAACTGTTTTCCAGCTGGCCAACATGATCCTGCCTGAAGATGAAAACTTCCTGTTAATTTTCCGCAAAGAAGCTCATCTGTACAACAGCGTCGAATTCATGAAAGTAAATACAACCAAATACAGTATGTTTGTAAGAAAAACAAAAACAAATAAATAATAAAAACTAGATGAGGCGAACCAGATAGGAAAGCAATCTGATAACAAAGATGGATTATGGTTTTAAGAAAAACATGAGGGCTGTTAAAAAAAATCCTGTATCATATAAATCAAACAAACTATTAGAAAATGGCACATGTAAATAACTTCTTCCTGACAAATTGATAAATGCAGCTTGGCCATTCATTAGTTAACATTCTAGAATCTGGTAGAAAATGAAATGTGAGAGAAGCTTTGAAAGGGGATTCAATCAGTAGTTTACTTATACCTTTAAGATATTAAAATCAACAGTTTCATTTCTTCTTTCGGCTGCTCACTTTCTCAGGGGTTGCCACAGTGAGTAAACACGCATGATGTGAAATATCAACAAAGTTATCAAGCTTTTTAAAACTTATGTAATTAAGTGATTATTTTATCCATTTTCCCTCTTTTTATATAGTGATATTATTGCTTTAATTTTTTTATTTAGCAGCTTTTACTTACTTGTATCATGTCAACTTAGTACAACTTTAAATTCAATCTAAAGTAATATTTCAATCAAAAACGTTGACTTTTTTAAATCAACGATACAGTTATTTTGTTTGATATATTGATTTTATATTTTAACATGAATATACATGTAGTTGTATTTATAATTTTGTGAATTGATGTGTCCTGTTCTACTTGCTGTAGATATGGAAGAAGTACGATGTTGACTGCAGTGGGTACATATCAGCTCAGGAGCTGAAGGTGAGTCTGCAGCACATTCAAAAGTCCATTTAAATTTACATTGAAGGGAGAACAAATGTATATTTTAATTAATGTTATTAATAACAAATTATGCTGGGTGATTAATAATTATTGCGATAAATGATAATATTATTTGAAATTTGACAATATTTAGTAATTATTGTAAAATTTAAGAAGAAATGTGGGTACATTTTGTGTGTAGTACCTTTTCTGACCAATGGATGGTAGTATAAGACTGTTTGAACCGAAGAATGGATAGTGAGAGAGCGAGCAGTGTGTCTCTTTAAGAAAAATGGGAGGGAGGCCCCTTGACATAATATGGGCCGTCTCTCGTTCCTGTTTTTCGGTTCTCAAACTGGCAGATGCTTGGTGTGGTTTGAGCTCTTTAGCATAGCATTTGCCACACAAAGCATTTAATAAAATTTAAAAAAATCAGTAAACAAGTTCTCAGCTTCTTTTTGCAGAGAAAAACAACTTTTTAGATGAAGTCATGGGTTTCAACCGTAAATTTTGGAGCTTCAAAAAAACAGAGTTTTTTTCCCTAGGTCGGCCCATTAGCTCACAGCTTAGCTGCTTTTAATGACCCCAAAACACGATTTTGGGTGGTTAAAACAGATTTTAATGAGAAAGGGAGGGGTTAGTGAAAAGCACCGGAGTTGAGCCTTTTGTCATCCAGTGTCTTCAGTAGAAAGGGAGAGATGAAGAAACGATAAAGCCGATAAATGAAAATGAGGTATATGATTTCAGTTTATCATGCGATTGATTTATTTTTTATTACGACAGGCCTATTCGCAACAAAACTCATCCAAAACTATTATACAGAGGAACAACACGAATAGCTCTTATTCTAAACTCCAGACACATTCTAATTACATTCAACCCAGTTCATACTGAGGATTTTGGTATATTGGCACGTTTTACAAAAACAATCTTGTATAGGAAACCTATTGCATCACTCTTTTTTTCCCCTGTGCTGTGCCTGCTAAATAGGCAGATGGCTAAAACTGGATTAATAAAAAAATGTAACCTCCTTTTTGTCTTTGTGTTTTTAGACATTCTTAAAAGACTTGTTCCAGCAGCACAACGAGAATTTACCCTCTGACAAGTTGGAAGAATACACTGACACTATGGTAGGAGAGATATGTTTAATTAAAAAAAATGTGTGTATATATAATAATAATAATAAACTTTATTTGTATAGCACCTTCCTACAATGCCTTGCATTGGCCAAGGTGCTTAACAGGATAAAAGATAAAAACTGGTACAATAAATCTGTGAAAATAAAAACACAGCAGCAATAAAAGGAGGCAGTGGAATAAAAATACTAAAATACCAAAAGTAATAAAAGTTACACACTGAAAGCTTTTTGAACAAGTGGGTCTTCAGTCTGGTTTTGAACAGAGTCAGATCAGAGGTGGCACGCAGCTCAAGGGGGAGACTGTTCCAGGCTTTAGGGCCGGCAACAGAAAATGACCGGTCTCCCCATTGTTTGTACCTTGAGCGAGGCACCTCCAGCAGGTGTTGACTGGCAGATCGTAAAGCTCTGCCGGGCTGATGGGCTTTCAAAAGTTCTGAGATGTAGAGAGGTGCAAGTCCATTCAGAGCTTTGAAAACAAACAGGAGCAGCTTGAACTGTATCCTGAACTGAACCGGGAGCCAGTGTAGAGAGGACAGGACAGGAGTGATGTGTTCATATTTTCGTGTGTTGGTCAAAAAGCGCGCGGCAGAGTTCTGTACAAGCTGTAAACGGGAGATGGAGGATTGATTAATACCAACATACAAAGCATTACAATAATCAAGTCTGGAGGTCACAAAGGCATGGATGGCCTTCTCCAGATCACCACGGCTGAGAAATGACTTGACTTTAGAGAGCAGACGGAGCTGGAAAAAGCTGGTCTTGACAACAGAACTGATCTGTTTATCAAACTTTAAGTTGGAGTCAAGCTGCACTCCAAGATTTCTGACCACCGGGTTGAAGTGGGGGAGGGGAAAACCAACACTGGGACTGGGAAGGATGTTGCTGGTGTCATCAGGTGCACCAAATAAAATGCATTCAGTTTTATCTGTGTTTAGGTGGAGGAAGTTTTGAGAGAGCCAGTGCTTAATGTCATTTAAGCAGTTGACAAGAGTGTTAGAACTGAGTGAGGGGTTGAGATTGACCGGCAGATAGATTTGTAGGTTGTCTGCATACAGATGAAAAGACAGATTATGGCATACAATGATTGGTCCTAATGGATGCATATAGTTCCAGCAGCACAACGAGAATTTACCCTCTGACAAGTTGGAAGAATACACTGACACTATGGTAGGAGAGATATGTTTAATAAAAAAAAATGTTGGAAGAGATAT
>JBBPBX010003603.1:44812-56861 GCA_038048925.1 Garcialebias charrua
TAGTAAACTCAAGTTAAATAAATCACCAGGATCTGATGGCTACACAGCAGAATGGTATAAGGAATTAAAAGAAGAGTTAATACCAGTGATGCTTCCTACATTGAATTGGGCATTGAATAAATGGGAAACACCGCCCAGCTGGAAGGAAGCAGTGATTTCTGCCATCCCTAAAGAAAACAAAGACAAATTAGACTGTGGATCATATAGACCAATATCAGTTCTCAACATAGATTATAGATTATTTACTTCCATCCTGGCCAGAAGATTAGACAAGTTTTTACCAAACTTGATACATAATGACCAGACTGGCTTTATACGAGAACGTCAAACACAAGATAATATACGACGGACACTACACATTATAAATCATATTCAAAAAGAAAAAAGAGCAGCGATGGTAATCAGTATTGATGCAGAAAAGGCGTTTGACTCTGTGAATTGGAGTTTCCTCTATCAAGTTCTACGTAAATTTGGCATAAATGAAAAAATAATTAAAACCATACAGGCACTATATGAAAAACCAACTGCTAGAATAAAAATTAATGGATGCTTATCAAACAGCTTTGTTTTGGAAAGAGGTACAAGGCAAGGCTGTGCATGTTCACCATTGTTATTTGCATTATACCTAGAACCACTCACTCAATATATAAGACAAAACAATGAAATAAGGGGTATCACTGTACATGGGAAAGAACACAAATTAGCCTGTTATGCAGATGATATTTTAGTTTTTCTGGGACAACCAACAAGCTCTCTACCTAAACTAATGCAGTCGTTTGAATGTTTTGGTGTCTTATCAGGATACAAAATAAATATAAGTAAAACTCGACTACTTAAATACAATTACAGTCCTCCAGAAGAAATCAAGAAAAAATATGATCTATCATGGCAAACAGACTATATTAAATACCTAGGAATAATAATTCCAAAGGACCTAACAGATCTAGTAAAATATAATTACTCACCAATACAAAATAAAATTAAAGACGATATAGCTAGATGGAATCTTACCCCATATTTAAGTTTCAGCTCAAGAATAGACTCAATTAAAATGAGTATTTTGCCAAAGTTACTGTATTTATTCCAGACTCTACCAATTGAAATAAACCAATCACAATTTAATGAATGGGACAAAATCCTGTCTAGATACATATGGCAAGGAAAAAGACCCAGGATTAGATTAAAAACATTACAATTGGCAAAAGATAAAGGGGGATGGGGCCTTCCTTCCCTTAGAGATTACTACTGGGCAGCACAGCTGAGGTCTATGATCTGTTGGTGCAATCCCTCATATAAAGCCCAATGGAAGAACATCGAAGAGGCCCTGACCTCCACCCCCTTACAAGCACTCATAGCAGACAGTGACCTACAAAATGCTATAAAAAATATAGATAACCCTTGGATCAAGCTGACTCTGAAAACGTGGAAAACTGTAATAAAAACATACAAATTAGAAGATGATCTAGTAATTTTAAAGTGGTGTGCATATGATACACAATTTACTCCAAATAAATTGGACAATAGATTCAAGGAATGGACACAGAAAGGATTAACAGCTGTGTGTAAAATGATAAAAGACAACACACTACAAAGTTTTGAATGGATTAAAGAAAAATACTTTTTAGAAGCACATGATTTTTTTCGTTATCTACAGGTAAGACATTTTGTCAATGATAAAATAAAAAAAATATCAGAGTTGAGCAAACCACTGTTGAGCCAGTTTAAAGAGGCATATGACTCAAACAAACAGAGAGGCATTATCTCAGGTCTTTACAAAGGACTTGTAAATATGAAAGCACATTCAACATTATATGTCAAAACAAAATGGGAAATGGAGGGAGAAATACATATAACAGAGGAAGAGTGGAGAACAATTTGGGAGTATCAGTGGAAATGTAGCAGCTCATTGAGATGGAGGGAATTTGGGTGGAAAAGCTTGATAAGATATTTCATTACACCCTACCAAAAATCCCACTATAAAGGTAATTCTCCAGCTTGTTGGAGAAATTGTGGAAATAACATTGGAAATCATTATCATATTTTTTGGGACTGTCAAGTAATTAGAACCTATTGGAGGGAGATACATCAAGTAATACAAGATGTAATTGGATATCAACTGCCTTTAGAAAGTAAAGTTTTGTTTTTTGGACTCATGCCTGAAGGTTGCTCAAAGATGGACAAATACCTAATTAATATTTTATTAGTGGCGTGCAAAAAAGCCATCACGAAACATTGGCTTTCACTGGAGAGCCCAACAGTGAACATATGGATGGACATTACAATGGACATATACAGGATGGAGAGAATAACTGCAGAAGTAAACGATGAAAAGGACCGATTTATTCTACGCTGGAAGAAATGGATGGTTTATATAAAATCATATAGACCAGATATAGACCTAGTAATTTCTGAATGATTGTAACAAAAAACCACTTTTACTCCTTTTATATTAAGGTTTTTGTATTTTATTTTGATTTGTTTTGTTCCCATTGTTTGTTTTTTATTATTAGTTTTGATTTATTATTATTATTTTTTGTTTCTTTATTTCTATTGTTAAGGACATTTAAATAGATAATTTACAAATAATTGAAGTGTTAAATGTTAATTATGTTAAATATATGTATAAATGTCAATAAAAACATGTAAATAAAAAAAAAAAAAAGAAACTAAGATATCTTTATACGCAGATGATCTCCTTTTATACATCTCCAATCTGGATGTCTCCATTCCGGCAGCACTTGCTACACTTGATAAATTTGGGCAGTTGTCAGGGTATAAACTAAACCTTAATAAGAGCGAACTATTTCCAATTAATGCATTGGCTAAGAATTACCCACTACACACATTACCCTTTAAGGTTGTAGATCACGAATTTACTTATCTAGGAATTAAGGTTCCATTCAAACACAGGGACCTCTTTAAAGCCAACTTCTCCCCTTTATTAACACATATTAAGGAGGACTTCGACCGCTGGTCGGTGCTGGGTCTTTCGTTGGTGGCCAGGGTAAATACGATTAAAATGAACATTTTACCGCGCTTCTCCTACCTATTTCAACGTATCCCTATTTTTCTTCCACAATCCTTTTTTAACAAACTAGACAGCATAATCACCAGATTCCTGTGGAATGGGAAAGCTCCTCGCATACGCACTCAACTTCTTCAAAGGCCCAGGAAGCTTGGTGGGATGGCACTCCCAAACTTTAGATTTTATTACTGGGCCTCAAACATTGGTCTTTTCAGATATTGGCTTGAGGCAGACAACCCCTCTTCCCCAGCTTGGGTCACTATGGAAGCCAAGTCGGTGAGGCCTACATCTCTGGCAGCTCTGCTATATTCACCGTTGCAATCCTCGACCAAACCCTACACTTCCAGCAAATTGGTGGAGGGGTCTTTGAGGCTGTGGAAGCAATTCAGACGACACTTTGGCTTACAATCCATATCTATACATGCCCCTATAGCTTCAAATCACACTTTTCCACCGTCTCTATCAGACAATGCTTTCTTGACATGGCAGAGAAAGGGAATCTTAACCTTTCATGATATGTATATCAATGACACCTTCGCCTCGTTTCAACAAATCGTCGAGAAGTTTGACATCCCTCGCCAACACTTCTTTAGGTATTTACAAGTGCGTAGCTTTATCAGCTCCACATATCCAAACTTCCCCAATCTTCCCTTGGACACACCCTTAGATATGTTTCTAATACCCCAGGTCAAATTGAAGGGAGCTATATCTTTCACCTACAACCAAATTATGGGCCTACGTCCACAAACTTTAAATTCAATCAAACTACTTTGGGAGGAGGACCTTGGACTGACCTTTTCAGAGGATCTATGGGCACAGATTTTATCATCTGTGCACGGGTCCTCTATTTGTGCTAGGCATAGCTTGATTCAATGCAAACTTATACACCGTATCTATTATACTAAGGCGCGTTTGGCCAAGTTTTATAGCAATGTCTCTCCTACATGTGATAGGTGCCAACATTCCCCAGCTAACCTAATTCATACTATCTGGTCGTGTCCTCAGCTTTATCAATATTGGTCCAAAGTCTTTGCTATCCTATCGGACATCTTCGACAGGCAGTTGGAACCTGACCCCCTAACTGCCTTATTTGGAATTGCTCCTACACAGTCCACCCTTTCCACCTCCCAGAAATCCTCCCTGGCCTTTTTGACCTTTTTGGCACGAAGAGTGATTATCACAAAATGGAAATCATCCCAACCTCCCTCGTATACCCATTGGCTCCGAGACGTACTGTACTTCATTAAGCTTGAAAAAATTCGTTTTACTCTAAAAAGCTCTTCTGCTAAATTCTTAGGATTGTGGAGCCCTCTTTTAAGAACCCTTAAAAATATGGATTTCCCTAATATTCCAGACTGAATAGGTGATTTACTTGCAGCTGGTGTTTACTCTTGTTTTCTTTTTTCATTGCTGTGTAACTCCTCTTTCCTTCTCCTTCCTGTCCTGCTCTTGCTCCTTGGAATTGACTTGACTGTTCCAACGATGGGGGAACTCCCCGGCGCCTGAATCCCCCCCCCACCCTTTATTTTTTATTTTATTTTATTTTATTTTATTTTTTTTATTATTTTATTTTATTTTTTATATCTTTATTTACTTATTTATTTTTAGTTTCGTGTGCGGATGTGCTCTGTTGGGTATGTTCAGGCCCTGCTATGTTAGGAATCTGTGGTACGCCAAATATGACGTCTTTGAATATACTGTTTTGTATTGAATTGTACCGTTTAAAAATCAAAATAAACTTGGGAAAAAAAAAAAAAAAGAAGAAGAAATTAAAAATGTTATCTCATCCCTTAAAAATAATAAGAGCTCCGGCCCCGATGGATTTCTAAATGAATTCTATAAATGTTTCATAGATATTGTTACTCCACTCCTATTGGAAGCATATCGCTTTTCTCTAGAAACAAACAATGGCGCCATCTTGGTCTGATGCTACAATAGTTGTGCTACATAAAGAAGGTAAGGATCCCACTGAATGTGGATCATATAGACCATTATCAATGCTTAACGGGGACGTACGCATTCTAACTGGTATTTTGGCGAGACTTAAAAAAAAAAAAAAAGTCACATTTTTGTCATCTGTGTATGTTTCCCATACAAGACGAAATCCGTCTCTGCATTTAACCCAACCACCACCAGGTGGTGCAGTGGGCAGCCACAGAGAGCGCCAGAGGAGCTGGGGAAATAGATGTGCACTCATAGACACCCCAAGGTGTGCCGTGGCCGGGGTTCGAACCCGGGTCCTTCGGATCACAAGTCCGGTTCCCCTGCGACTACACCATCTTGGCCCCTCTAAAGGTCATAATAAATCAAATTATACATCCAGATCAAACCGGATTTATTGTAGGGAGGCATTATGGAAATAATCTGCGTTGGTTATTAAATGTTATGTCTCACCAAAAAGAAAATAAAGACATGACGTCTGTAATATCTTTAGATGCTCAAAAGGCTTTTGACCGCGTGTCATGGAAATATCTTATTGAAACGTTAAAGAGGTTTAAATTTGGGCCCAAGTTTATAGATTGGATTTATATGTTATACTCATCCCCACAAGCGACCGTAAGAGTAAATGGTTTTAGATCGGCTAGTTTCAAGCTGGAACGTGGATGCAGGCAAGGGTGTCCCTTGTCACCCCTCCTGTTTGCAATTAGTATTGAGCCGTTAGCCCAGATCATCAGGGACAAGGATGAAATTAAAGGAATTTGGATTGGTACAGAGGAACATAAAATATCGCTTTATGCAGATGATGTGCTTCTGTATCTGTCTGATCCTACATCATCAATACCACATCT
The DNA here is from genome assembly GCA_038048925.1 of Garcialebias charrua. NCBI lineage: Eukaryota > Metazoa > Chordata > Actinopteri > Cyprinodontiformes > Rivulidae > Garcialebias > Garcialebias charrua. The sequence goes on from JBBPBX010003603.1 coordinate 50,627, forward strand.
TAGGGAAATTATCTCTGTCTATGGTCATTTTTCTGGCTATAAAATAAATGTTGATAAGACGGAGGCAATAGAGGTCAGCTGCAATATTCCGCTGGGGGTTAAACAACAAAGCGGCTTTAAGTGGCCTAGGGAGGGCATTAAATACCTGGGCATCAACATTCCTCTCTCATTAATTGATTTATATCATGTCAACTACAGCAGAACACTGGATATAATTAAAAAAAGACCTAGAGCGGTGGACAGCATTGCCCTTGTCTCTCCTCGGTCGCATTGAAACCATTCGTATGAATCTGTTACCCAGACTATTGTATTTGTTCCAGATGTTACCAGTTGGAATACCAAAATCCACGTTTGCTGAATTGGACAAAATGATATCAAAATTTATATGGCAAGGCAAGCACCCTCGCATAAAATACAAAACACTACAAAGAAAAAAGACGGAAGGGGGTCTTAATCTTCCTGTTTTAAAATTTTATTTTTGGACAGCTCAGTTAAAGCCTTTGATCTCATGGATCCAACAAGACTCTCAAACAAGATGGCTGAGCATTGAGCAAGAAAAATGCTCAGTATCATTAAAGGTATTACCATTTTTAGATACTCCAGTAAAGGAACTTTCATCATGGACTAAAACCACACTCAACATTTGCAACAAAGTACAAACTTCTTTTAAGCTACCAAGAGGTTTATCAATATTAACAAGCATTGGACATATTAAATCCTTCACACCAAATCTCCTAGACAAAAGTTTCTCTAAATGGACTGAACAAGGGCTTATATTTCTTCACCAGCTGATTGACAAGAACAACCTTATGTCATTTGAAGATTTAAGTAGGAATTTTCATCTCCAGAAAGGTAACTTCTTTAGATATTTACAGTTGCGTTCCTTTTTGTCTACACATAGGGATTGGGAAAAAGTACTAAACCCCACGCCAATAGAAAACCTCTTAATCCATTTTAAGAGGGGGGAGGGGATAAAAAATGTATAACAAAGTTATATGGGGCGTTTTTATCAATGAACCTTAACAAACCCACTTGGACAAAACAGAGATGGGAGGCTGAGACGGCCAAAATAATTTCCGATAAAACATGGGAGGGAGTCTGGATTGAGGCACATCGTGTTACAAAACTCAAATACGTGGCAGGAATATGAATGGAAAATTATTAGTAGATATTTCAGGACACCAGATGTAGTTGCAAAGATGGATTCTAGGGTACCAAGCTTGTGTTGGAGAAACTGTGGCCCGGCGGTTCCCAACCATACACATGTTTTTGGGCATGCCCCAAACTACAAAACTTTTGGGATGAAGTTTACAGGGCTATAAACCATATTTTTCCTGAAGTTATACCAAGGGATGTTACAGTTGCACTACTTGGTATTATACCAGCTGGGCTGCAAGGACGGGCCAACGTATATTTGTTAAATGTCCTTTTTACAGCAGTCCTGAAATGTATTATAAGCAGATGGAAGCAATTGGAACCACCTTCCTACAACTTATGGGTTCAAAAAGCAAGGGAACTCTATAATATGGACAAGATAACCTACTCATTAAGACTTCAAAAAACTATTTTTGGCCTGTGCTGGTGGCTTGCAGAAGGTCTGTTGATGGAAATAAGTTTAACAAGTTTATCTTCGATGTATGGTATTTAGCTATTCCACCCAAAGACTTTCCTTATGTTGGGGTGGTAGGAATCGGATGATGAGGCTACAGATCCGATGCTGAGGGTGAAGGATATCCGGTTAAGATGTTTAGCTCATGGAAAACACATTAATACTTATGTTATGTACAACTGATGTATAACTGTGTAATTGCTCTGTAAATGCTCTGTAAAAATAATAAAAGTATAAGTAAAAAAAAAAAAAAAATTTAATTAAAAAGAGAGTCATTCTAACCTTAAAGGTTCAGTCTGCAGTTTCTGTAGAACAGCAGCACTTAGAAAAAATTTCAACAAGCAAAGCATTCTGATCCCTCCCCCTCAGAGCCATATATGGCTCTGCCCCCTTGTGGTCTGTTGAAATTTGAATTCAAGCTCTGTTTTTATTGGCTGATTCAAATTCAAGCTCGGTTTTTATTGGCTGGTTACAAACTTTGTTTTTATTGGCTGGAAAATGGCGGGTCACTTTTTCTTTTTAGAAATGCTTATTTACCACCTGGAGAAGCAAGGGGACAATATTTTTTTTTAGTTTTTTCAGAGATTACCTCTCTAACATCAATCTAGTGACAGAGTGAAGAAATATGTTAAAATATATATTGTTTGAAAAGTTACAGACTACATTACAATCTTACATACCCCAGCTTTAAGAGAATGTACGCGTTTGTAACACCTCCATTTAATAGTGTGAAGGAGCTGAGTTGTAGTTCAGGGAACAGGATTGTGAAGTTGACTTGATATAATAATAATAATCATAATGAATTCAATTTATAACACACTTTTCATTAATGAAAATCTCAAAGTGCTACAAGGAGCAACAGAATTAAATGACAATAAAACAAATAATAAAACAATTAAAATCAATAACAATATCAGCTAAGATCAAAAGTAGAATCATGAGGAGGTAGAGTATGCTTGGTCGAAAAGAAAGGTCTTCAAGTCGCTCTTAAAGTCAACCACAGACTGTGGGGCTCTTAGACAGTCAGGAAGAGAGTTCCACAGGCGGGGGGCAGCCACACTGAAAGCCCGGTCTCCCATGGTCCTTAATTTGGTTCTCGGAATGTGAAGGAGATTGCTGTTCTGTGACCGCAGCGAACGGGTGGATGAGTATGGAATAAGAATATCCTTCAGATAATCTGGTGAAGTTCCATGTAAGCATTGATGTGTAATGAGAGCAGTTTTGTACTGAATTCTGTAGGTGACAGGAAGCCAATGAAGGTTATGGAGAATGGGTGTAATATGTTCAAATTTACGAACTCTCAACAAGATCCTTGCTGCACTGTTTTGAATATATTGAAGTTTCTGAAGGTTTTTGCCAGGGATTCCAATAAACAGGGAGTTGCAGTAGTCGAGCCTGGAGGAGACAAAAGCATGGACGAGCTTCTCAGCATCGGAAAAAGTTAGGGATGGGCGAAGTCTGGAGATGTTTCGAAGATGGAAGAAGCAAGTTTTAAACAGATGCTTAATGTGATTTTCAAATGTAAGATTGGAGTCCATTTTTATTCCAAGATTAGTAACAGAGGTGGAGAGGGGGATGTCTTGTCCAGAAAAGGAAAGTGTTGTTATAGGAGATGTTTGTACCTGGTGAGGGGTGCCAATCAGTATGGCTATCATCACAAACATTTATAAAATTATTTATATGTTTTAAAAGATGTTTAAGTTAAAGTTGTTGGGAAATAGTGTCATGTGAAGGATACCTGAAGTTTTTTATTTTCACTTTGGAGATTGTTCAAGTGCAGGTTGTTGTTTGTTTGTAGTTATTTTATATTTGTTTAAATCGGGGCAGATATTAAATTAATGTTTTTCTTCTTTCTGCACCCTGTTCATTCAATGTTTTTCTTTTTAATGGATCGGTTTTGTTTCTTTTAATTGAACGAATGAATGAAAGTAAAAAAATTATGTCCGTTTGGAAAAGGAGAAGACTGTTAACAGGAGGACAATGGGCACTGAGTGGCATGGTGTTAGGACTGGAGGCTGACCTTGACTCGACCTCCAGGTGGGATGGGGTCTGAGTGTTACCTCGGCATGGATCGGTCCAGTTGTTGCAGGCTGGGGGCCAAGCGGTCCTCCAGGATGTTGTTGATGACGAGTTCCGAGTTGTAGTTGTACTCCTGCAGGCACGCCAACAGGAAGCCTTCGCCCAAATCAGGAAGCAGGTCCCTGATGCAGGACAGGAGAGACTCGAGCTCCGGGCCGCTCACGGGACACACGCTGCCCTGAAGACAAACCACCGGCACCAGCAAGGAGTTAGAACCAGACCGGGTCAGATCCTAAACTAGCTGTTTTTCTTCCAGAAGGTTTATTGAAGCGTTGTGTTGAGTTTTAAGTAAAGCAGTTAGAAAGTTATCCAACAAGAACTTGCTGTACTTCTGGACCAAAAGTTGGCAGAACATGCTACATACAGGTACACGTCAGGGTAGGGCTGGGTCATATGTCGGTCACGGTAATACCGATAAAACAGGCGTGCCATGGAAAATTAATTATATCATGATGTGCTAATTTCATAACGTAAATACATCAGTGTTTCTCCTACCATTATACAATCGGGCGCCACGCCCCATTAATAGAACCGAGCTCACTGAACTACCGAACCGAACTGCGCACCCCCCCCCCACCACCACCACCCCACTGGTACTGGCGTAACGCTACGCTAGCCACTCGAAATATAGCTAAAAAGCTAAAGGCATCGCTCATGCTGCCTGTTCCCTCACAATGGAAGATCATGTGGTCTGATAAGTCCAGACTGACCCTGTTCCAGAGTGATGGGTGCATCAGGGTAAGAAGAGAGGCAGGTGAAGTGGTGCACCCATCATGACTAGTGTCTAGTCATCAAAGTCAAAGTCAAAGTCAAAGTCAACTTTATTGTCAGATCTGCAATATGTACTGTACAGGACATACACAGGACCGAAATTGCGTTTCTCTCAGTCCCTCGGTGCAACAGTAAACATCTAAACATTGAAACACTGAAACATATAATAATAGACATAAGCATAAAATAGTAAAACTAACACTGTCCTGAGTTTTTTGCATAGTGGTATAAGAGTATGAAAATTTACACCAACTCTAAAACTAAAACATTAAACATTTAATGAACATAATATTGTCCTGAGTTTTTGCATACTAGTATAAAAAAAGAGTATAAAAAGTATAACTAAAATAAACTAAAGGTTTCTAGCATTGACATTTGCAAAGTGGCAAAGCAGCGTATGAGTCAATGTACACAGTATATGTATGAGGTAGTAGTTGATGTTGTTATAGAGGCAAAAAGTGGCATATGCAGTAAGGCACATTGGGCATCCCTAAATAAGACCGTTCAGAGCACACTGTATATGTACCAGCAGTGGTGTAGATATTAGAGTAGTGTAAATAAATGTAAACAGTAGTAATTACATGTAAGCAGTAGTAATAAAAGTAAACAGTATTAATAAATGTAAACAGAGAATGTAAACAGTATTATGATTATAGGCAGTGATGTAATACAGACATTAGTGCAAGTATGAGAAGTAGTGCAAACTGTATGAGCACATGACCGAGAGTTTAGTGAAAACCCGTTTGATGACACAGAGTCTAGTGTTAAAAACTTTGTGTTGAGTGATAATGTGTGAGAAAGTTTTAGTGTTAAGGCAGTTCAAATGGGAGGGGGGGCAGAGCAGGCAGAGTGTTTAGCATTCTGACTGCCTGATGAACAGAGCTGTCTCTCAGTCTGCTGGTTCGAGCCTGGAGACTCCTCAGTCTCCTCCCTGATGGCAGCAGTCTGAAGCAGCTGTGTAGTGGGTGTGTGGGATCACCTGCCATGCGGTGGGCTTTCCGAGTGAGGCGTTTGCTGTGTAAGTCCTGCAGTGAGGGCAAGGAGGTGCCCACGATCTTCTCAGCTGCTCTCACAATGCGCTGGAGGCTCTTGCGGCAGGATGCAGTACATGCACCAAACCACACAGTGATGCAGCTGGTCAGGACACTTTCTATGGCACCTCTGTAGAAGGTGCACATGATGGGGGTTGAAGCTCCAGCCCTTTTCAGCTTGCGGAGAAAGTAGAGACGCTGGTGAGCCTTCTTTGCCAGTGCTGCAGTGTTCCTGCTCCAGGACAGGTCCTTTGAGACGTGCACTCCCAGGAACTTGGTGCTGTCTACTCTCTCCACTGCGGTGCTGTTGATGGTCAGAGGGGGATGTTGGGCATCCCTCTTCCTGAAGTCCACAACAATCTCCTTTGTCTTCTCCACGTTGAGAGTGAGATTGTTGTGTCCGCACCACAAGGCCAGGCGGCTCACCTCGTTCCTGTAGTCCGTCTCATCGTTGTTGCTGATGAGACCTACCACTGTTGTGTCGTCCGCAAACTTGATGAAGTGGTTGGAGCTGTACGATGGTGTGCAGTCGTGTGTTAGCAATCAATGTAAGATCTTGGTGAAACATTAATGCAGCACTGATGAAATAGATCTTGTGACATCGTAGACGTTTATCCAAACAATGACACAGAGAATACATGGTCATCAAAGATAAAGGTGGTCAAACAAATTATTACTGTTTTTGGCCAGGCAGTGTGTGTGTGTGTGTGTGTGTGTGTGTGTGTGTGTGTGTGTGTGTGTGTGT
>JBBPBX010003603.1:60260-81526 GCA_038048925.1 Garcialebias charrua
TGTGTGTGCATATATATATATATATATATATATATATATATATACATACACACACACACACATATACTGTAATATATACACATATACTGTAATATATAATATATATATATATATATATATATAAAGAGTGTTTTAAAGTCTTCTCACACTCTTCCAATGTTCTATGAACAATGTTTCTAAACTCTAAAGCTGTAAAAGAGACAGCATGTCATGATCTCAGCTTCCTGACTCTGCCGCTCTGTCACCTGCAAGCGCTCTTGGCCACACCCACTTCTCAGCTCTCACAGAGATCAGCTGATCAGCTGCAGCAGGTGTTAAATAATTTAAAATAATTCATTTTAAATAACAAATCCATGACGATCGTACGGCTCATCCATCAATCAGCCAATTGTGTGTCATGTCCACTCTTATTTTGAAAAACTGCAATAGAGCGAGTCAGTGAAAAACGAACCGTGACGTAGCGATGGACTGATATCACGTATGGACTGATGTTATCACGTATGGACTGATGTTATCACGTATGGACTGCTTTTGGCACGTATGGACTGCTGTTAGCACGTATGGACTGCTGTTAGCACGTATGGACTGCTGTTAGCACGTATGGACTGCTGTTGGCACGTATGGACTGCTGTTGGCACGTATGGACTGCTGTTAGCACGTATGGACTGCTGTTAGCACGTATGGACTGCTGTTATCACGTATGGACTGCTGTTATCACGTATGGACTGCTGTTAGCACGTATGGACTGCTGTTAGCACGTATGGACTGCTGTTGGCACGTATGGACTGCTGTTAGCACGTATGGACTGCTGTTAGCACGTATGGACTGCTGTTAGCACGTATGGACTGCTGTTAGCACGTATGGACTACTGTTGGCACGTATGGACTACTGTTGGCACGTATGGACTGATGTGATCACGTATGGACTACTGTTGGCACGTATGGACTACTGTTGGCACGTATGGACTGCTGTTGGCACGTATGGACTGCTGTTGGCACGTATGGACTGCTGTTAGCACGTATGGACTGCTGTTAGCATGTACGGACTGATGTTATCATGTCTGGATTGCTGTTAGCTCGTATGGACTGCTGTTGGCACGTATGGACTACTGTTGGCACGTATGGACTGCTGTTAGCACGTAGTTAGCACGTATGGACTGCTGTTAGCACGTATGGACTACTGTTAGCACGTATGGACTGCTGTTAGCACGTATGGACTGTTGTTAGCAAGTATGGACTGTTAGCACGTATGGACTGTTAGCACGTATGGACTGTTAGCACGTATGGACTACTGTTGGCACGTATGGACTACTGTTGGCACGTATGGACTTATGTGATCACATATGGACTGCTGTTGGAACGTATGGACTACTGTTAGCAGGTATTGACTGCTGTTCGCACGTATGGACTGCTGTTGGCACGTATGGACTGATGTTGGCACGTATGGACTGATGTTGGCACGTATGGACTGATGTTGGCACGTATGGACTGATGTTGGCACGTATGGACTGATGTTGGCACGTATGGACTGATGTTGGCACGAATGGACTGATGATGGCACGAATGGACTACTGCTAGCCTGTATGGACTACTGCTAGCCTGTATGGACTACTGTTAGCCCGTATGGACTACTGTTAGCCCGTATGGACTACTGTTGGCACGTATGGAATGCCGTTGGCACGTATGGACTGCCGTTGGCACGTATGGACTGCCGTTGGCACGTATGGACTGCCGTTAGCACGTATGGACTGATGTTAGCACGTATAGACTGCCATTAGCATGTATGGACTGATGTTAGCACGTATAGACTGATGTTAGCACGTATGGACTGATGTTAGCACGTATGGACTGATGTTAGCCCGTATGGACTGATGTTAGCCCGTATGGACTGATGGTAGCACGTATGGACTGATGGTAGCACGTATGGACTGCTGTTAGCATGTATGGACTGATGGTAGCACGTATGGACTGCTGTTAGCATGTATGGACTGCTGTTAGCACGTATGGACTGCTGTTAACACTGGACTCTGTGTCATCAAACGGGTTATTCACTAAACTCTCGGTCATGTGCTCATACAGTTTGCACTACTTCTCATACTTGCACTAATGTTTGTATTACATCACTGCCTATAGTCATAATACTGTTTACATTCTCTGTTTACATTTATTAATACTGTTTACTTTTATTACTACTGCTTACATTTAATTACTACTGTTTACATTTACACTACTCTAATATCTACACCACTGCTGATACATATACAGTGTGCTCTGAACGGTCTTATTTAGGGATGCCCAATGTGCCTTACTGCATATGCCACTTTTTGCCTCTATAACAACATCAACTACTACCTCATACATATACTGTGTACATTAACTCATACGCTGCTTTGCCACTTTGCAAATGTCAATGCTAGAAACCTTTAGTTTATTTTAGTTATACTTTTTATACTCTTTTTTTTATACTAGTATGCAAAAACTCAGGACAGTATTATGTTCATTAAATGTTTAATGTTTTAGTTTTAGAGTTGGTGTAAATTTTCATACTCTTATACCACTATGCAAAAAACTCAGGACAGTGTTAGTTTTACTATTTTATGCTTATGTCTATTATTATATGTTTCAGTGTTTCAATGTTTAGATGTTTACTGTTGCACCGAGGGACTGAGAGAAACGCAATTTCGGTCCTGTGTATGTCCTGTACAGTACATATTGCAGATCTGACAATAAAGTTGACTTTGACTTGACTTTGACTTGACTTTGACTGTTGGCACGTATGGACTGCTGTTAGCACGTATGGACTGCTGTTAGCACGTATGGACTGCTGTTAGCACGTATGGACTGCTGTTAGCACATATGGATTGATGTTAGCACGTATGGACTGATGTTAGCACGTTAGCACGTATGACTGATGTTAGCACGTATGGACTACTGTTGGCACGTATGGACTACTGTTGGTACGTATGGACTACTGTTGGCACATATGGACTGTTGTTGGCACGTATGGACTGCTGTTGGCACGTATGGACTGCTGTTAGCACATATGGACTGATGTTAGCACGTATGGACTGATGTTAGCACGTATGGACTGCTGTTAGCACGTATGGACTGCTGTTAGCACGTATGGACTGCTGTTAGCACGTGTGGACTGATGTTAGCACGTATGGACTGATGTGATCACGTATGGACTGCTGTTGGCACGTATGGACAACTGTTAGCACGTATGGACTACTGTTAGCACGTATGGACTGCTGTTTGCACGTATGGACTGCTGTTGGCACGTATGGACTGCTGTTGGCACGTATGGACTGCTGTTGGCACGTATGGACTGCTGTTGGCACGTATGGACTGATGTTGGCACGTATGGACTGATGTTGGCACGTATGGACTGATGTTGGCACGTATGGACTGATGTTGGCACGTATGGACTGATGTTGGCACGTATGGACTGATGTTGGCACGTATGGACTGATGTTAGCACGTATGGACTGCTGTTCGCACGTATGGACTGCTGTTATCACGTATGGACTGCTGTTAGCACGTATGGACTGATGTTATCACGTATGGAGTGCTGTTAGGACGTATGGAATGCTATTAGCACGTATGGACTGCTGTTGGCACGTATGGACTACTGTTAGCACGTATGGACTACTGTTAGCACGTATGGACTACTGTTAGCACGTATGGACTACTGTTAGCACGTATGGACTGCTGTTAGCACATAGTTAGCACGTATGGACTGCTGTTAGCACGTATGGACTGCTGTTAGTACGTATGGACTGTTAGCACGTATGGATTACTTTTGGCACGTATGGACTTATGTGATCACGTATGGACTGCTGTTGGCACATATGGACTGATGTTAGCACGTATGGACTGCTGTTAGCACGTATGGACTGCTGTTAGCACGTATGGACTGCTGTTAGCACGTATGGACTGCTGTTAGCACGTATGGACTGCTTTTAGCACGTATGGACTGCTTTTAGCACGTATGGACTGATGTTAGCACGTATGGACTGATGTTAGCACGTATGGACTGATGTTAGCACGTATGGACTGCTGTTAGCACGTATGGACTGCTGTTAGCACGTATGGACTGCTGTTAGCACGTATGGACTGCTGTTAGCACGTATGGACTGTTAGCACGTATGGACTGTTAGCACGTATGGACTGTTAGCACGTATGGACTGTTAGCACGTATGGACTACTGTTGGCACGTATGGACTACTGTTGGCACGTATGGACTTATGTGATCACATATGGACTGCTGTTGGAACGTATGGACTACTGTTAGCAGGTATTGACTGCTGTTCGCACGTATGGACTGTTGTTCGCACGTATGGACTGCTGTTAACACGTATGGACTGATGTTGGCACGTATGGACTGATGTTGGCACGTATGGACTGATGTTGGCACGTATGGACTGATGTTGGCACGTATGGACTGATGTTGGCACGTATGGACTGATGTTGGCACGTATGGACTGATGTTGGCACGTATGGACTGATGTTGGCACGTATGGACTGATGTTGGCACGTATGGACTGATGTTGGCACGAATGGACTGTGTGGCGATGGACTACTGCTAGCCTGTATGGACTACTGTTAGCCCGTATGGACTACTGTTAGCCCGTATGGACTACTGTTAGCCCGTATGGACTACTGTTAGCCCGTATGGACTACTGTTAGCCCGTATGGACTACTGTTAGCCCGTATGGACTACTGTTGGCACGTATGGAATGCCGTTGGCACGTATGGACTGCCGTTGGCACGTATGGACTGCCGTTAGCACGTATAGACTGCCATTAGCATGTATGGACTGATGTTAGCACGTATAGACTGATGTTAGCACGTATGGACTGATGTTAGCCCGTATGGACTGATGGTAGCACGTATGGACTGCTGTTAGCATGTATGGACTGCTGTTAGCACGTATGGACTGCTGTTAACACTGGACTCTGTGTCATCAAACGGGTTATTCACTAAACTCTCGGTCATGTGCTCATACAGTTTGCACTACTTCTCATACTTGCACTAATGTTTGTATTACATCACTGCCTATAGTCATAATACTGTTTACATTCTCTGTTTACATTTATTAATACTGTTTACTTTTATTACTACTGCTTACATTTAATTACTACTGTTTACATTTACACTACTCTAATATCTACACCACTGCTGATACATATACAGTGTGCTCTGAACGGTCTTATTTAGGGATGCCCAATGTGCCTTACTGCATATGCCACTTTTTGCCTCTATAACAACATCAACTACTACCTCATACATATACTGTGTACATTAACTCATACGCTGCTTTGCCACTTTGCAAATGTCAATGCTAGAAACCTTTAGTTTATTTTAGTTATACTTTTTATACTCTTTTTTTATACTAGTATGCAAAAACTCAGGACAGTATTATGTTCATTAAATGTTTAATGTTTTAGTTTTAGTTTTAGAGTTGGTGTAAATTTTCATACTCTTATACCACTATGCAAAAACTCAGGACAGTGTTAGTTTTACTATTTTATGCTTATGTCTATTATTATATGTTTCAGTGTTTCAATGTTTAGATGTTTACTGTTGCACCGAGGGACTGAGAGAAACGCAATTTCGGTCCTGTGTATGTCCTGTACAGTACATATTGCAGATCTGACAATAAAGTTGACTTTGACTTTGACTTGACTTTGACTTGACTTTGACTGTTAGCACGTATGGACTGCTGTTAGCACGTATGGACTGCTGTTAGCACGTATGGACTGCTGTTAGCACGTATGGACTGCTGTTAGCACGTATGGACTGCTGTTAGCGCGTATGGATTGATGTTAGCACGTATGGACTGATGTTAGCACGTTAGCACGTATGACTGATGTTAGCACGTATGGACTACTGTTGGCACGTATGGACTACTGTTGGCACGTATGGACTACTGTTGGCACGTATGGACTGCTGTTGGCACGTATGGACTGCTGTTGGCACGTATGGACTGCTGTTAGCACGTATGGACTGATGTTAGCACGTATGGACTGATGTTAGCACGTATGGACTGCTGTTAGCACGTATGGACTGCTGTTAGCACGTATGGACTGCTGTTAGCACGTATGGACTGCTGTTAGCACGTGTGGACTGATGTTAGCACGTATGGACTGATGTGATCACGTATGGACTGCTGTTGGCACGTATGGACTACTGTTAGCACGTATGGACTACTGTTAGCACGTATGGACTGCTGTTTCAAGATTTCAAGATGGCCGTGCTCAGTGCAGCCGCAGCTTCACGAGTTCCCGGATCATCTCTAGTTTTTAGTAATTTTAAAAGTGTTTTTGTACCTGACTCTGCGCGTGTTTTGCGGGTGAATTACAGCCGAACTGATCTGTTAAGAATTGGAGCGGATTTACCACAGGGCACAGCTGAAATCAGCAACGAACTCAAATCAGAGCTCGGAAGATTGGACCTGCTAAAAACGTCCTTCTGGAAGCAGATGCACTCCAGGGGAAAGAAAAGAAAGCGTTGCTCACGAGGAAAGAAGCGGGGTTGTCGTGCAGGAATTATGACGAGAATGCGGAAAGACGCTAAAACCGGTAAACCCCCGATGCCGGCTCTTTTCCTGTCTAACGTTCGCTCGCTCGACAACAAGATGGATCTACTTCGTTTGAGGGTAACCACGTCGGAGGAGATGAGAAGATGTTCCGTGCTTTGTCTTACGGAAACATGGATTTCTGAGGACACTCCTGACTCTGTTTACGAGCTGGACGACCGGCTCTTTTTCAGAACAGACCGGTGCATCGAGACTACGGGGAAAACGCGAGGTGGTGGTGTTTGTATTTACGTACACAAGGATTGGTGCACGAACTGTGCTGTGATAAAAAGAGCTTGTTCAGCTGCCGTGGAGTTGATCACAATAAGATGTAGGCCGCATTATATGCCACGTGACTATTCAGTGATCGTAATCAGCGTTATTTACATAGCCCCTGATGCTAATGCTAATGACGCCCAGAGAGAAATTCATGACTTACTCACCTCGCTGCAGTGTAAATATCCTGAGGGGCTTTTCATTGTTTGCGGGGACGTCAATCACGTAGATCTCCAAGTGTCCCTCCCAGCCTTCAATAAGAACGTCTTCGCAGCTACGAGAGGAGATAAAACACTCGACCAAGTCTTCACAAATGTAAAGGGGGCATACACGGCGAAGACACGCCCAGCGCTCGGATCTTCCGACCACGACTCTCTGATTCTGGCCCCAAGAGAACTCCCTCCACTCAGGCGCTCAAAGCCGGAACAAAGAGAAATAACAATCTGGCCTCAAGATAGTTCCCCCTTGTTGAGAGACTGTTTTGAGAGGACAAACTGGTCTGTTTTCAGAGAAGCAGCCACTGATGGTAGTTCAGTGGACATGGAACTGTACGCTTCCTCAGTCCTGGGTTACATCAGTACATGCTCTGAAAATGTATCCATAAAAAAATATGTGAAATCCTACCCGAACCGGAAACCCTGGTTAAATAAAGAAGTTCACGCCTTGCTAGCAGCCAGAGACACTGCATTCAAGTCAGGAGATAAAGTGGAACTGAGAAAGAGCAGGAATGAACTGAAGGATGGCATTAAGAAGGCCAAGGCCACGTATGCACAGAGGATCGAGGGACAGTTCACCTCACAAGACCCACGGAGCATGTGGAAGGGTATTAAATGCATAACAGATTACAAAGGCAAAAACAAACAATGCCCCAGGGACCCATCTCTGCCTGATGCCCTCAATAAGTTTTATGCACGTTTTGATGATCCAAACAGACCAGCTAGCACCAGACTCACCTCATCACCAGATGAAGAGCATCTCAGGGTGTCCGCAGCAGAAGTGAGAGGCAGTCTCAGAAAGATTAATCCTCATAAAGCAACCGGACCAGACAACATCCCAGGGAAAGTTCTGAAGGAATGTGCGGACCAGCTCTGTGAGGTGCTGGCTGACATCTTCACCACCTCACTTGCACTGGAGTCAGTTCCCACCTGCCTGAAGACCGCGACCATCATCCCAGTCCCAAAGAGCTCCACAGTGACTGGTCTGAATGACTATAGACCGGTGGCCCTCACCCCGATAGTCGCTAAATGTTTTGAGAAACTGGTCATGTCCCACATCAAGGCAACCGTCAACATCAATGAGGACCCTCATCAATACGCATACCGTGAGAACCGATCAACAGAGGACGCCATTTCTTCCGTGGTCCACACTGCTCTCACCCACCTGGATCAGAAAGACTCATACGTGCGTCTGCTCTTTGTGGACTTCACATCTGCCTTCAACACCATGATCCCCCAAACTCTGATAGACAAACTATCTACACTTGGACTAAGCCCCTCTATTTGTAACTGGGTACTAGACTTCTTAACAGACAGACCACAGTCCGTGAAGATCCACAACTTCTCCTCCTCCACCATAACCCTCAGCACTGGCTCTCCTCAGGGATGTGTGCTGAGCCCCCTTCTGTTCACTCTGCTCACATATGATTGTACAGCCACACTTCCAGGCTGTCATATTGTTAAGTTTGCAGATGATACAGCGGTGGTGGGATGCATCACAAACAATGATGAGTCCAGCTACAGACAGGAGGTGGAACACCTGGAGAGCTGGTGCAAAGAGAATAATCTTCACATGAATGTGAAGAAGACAAAGGAGATGATTGTGGACTTCAGAAGGAACAAACACACCCATGCCCCACTGATAATAGGTGGGTCTGCAGTGGAAGTGGTCTCCAGCTACAAATACTTGGGTGTACACATGAATGATAACCTCAGCTGGAGCAACAACACCACCAGCCTGATCAAGAAAGGTCATCAGAGACTCTACTTCCTCAGACGGCTGAGACGAGCTGGTCTGAGCAGCCCAGTTCTCACCTCCTTCTACAGGTGTGCAGTGGAGAGCATCCTGTGCTCCAGCATCAACGTGTGGCATGGAGGCTGCACAGTTGAAGAGAGGAAAGCTCTGCAGAGAGTGGTGAAGGCTGCACAGAAGTCTGTTGGAGTCAGTCTCCCCACCATCACAGACATTTACACCTCTAGATGCAGGAAAAGAGCCACCTGTATCATGAAAGACCTCACTCATCCAGCACACTCACTCTTTGCCCCACTCCCCTCAGGACGGAGGTTGAGGAGCATCAAGTGTAGAACCACTAGACTGAGGAACAGCTTCTACCCTGAGGCTGTTAGACTCATGAATAAATAAAAATAAAATTAAAATAAACACTGCAAAATATCACATCATGCTGATGCTGATCTGTTTTCTTGTTGCTGTGTTCATCTGTGTTCATCTGTGACCATCTGCTCATACAAACTCATGTTCGTGCTGCTGTTTATTCCCACTATATTAGGCTTAGTGTATTACTAGTTGATGTTTTTCTTAGTTAGTTCTCGATGTTATTACTGTTTTTCTCTTTCATTTGTTGTTGGATGTAACTGGGACCTCGTGTACATAATCTCGTTTTCATCTCATGTACCACATGCGGTGCAAATGACAATAAAGACTCTCTGACTCTGACTCTCTCTGTTTGCACGTATGGACTGCTGTTGGCACGTATGGACTGCTGTTAGCACGTATGGACTGCTGTTGGCAAGTATGGACTGATGTTGGCACGTATGGACTGATGTTGGCACGTATGGACTGATGTTGGCACGTATGGACTGATGTTGGCACGTATGGACTGATGTTGGCACGTATGGACTGATGTTAGCACGTATGGACTGCTGTTCACACGTATGGACTGCTGTTATCACGTATGGACTGCTGTTAGCACGTATGGACTGATGTTATCACGTATGGAGTGCTGTTAGCACGTATGGAATGCTATTAGCACGTATGGACTGCTGTTGGCACGTATGGACTACTGTTAGCACGTATGGACTACTGTTAGCACGTATGGACTACTGTTAGCACGTATGGACTACTGTTAGCACGTATGGAATACTGTTAGCACGTATGGACTACTGTTAGCACGTATGGACTGCTGTTAGCACATAGTTAGCACGTATGGACTGCTGTTAGCACGTATGGACTGCTGTTAGTACGTATGGACTGTTAGCACGTATGGATTACTGTTGGCACGTATGGACTTATGTGATCACGTATGGACTGCTGTTGGCACATATGGACTGATGTTAGCACGTATGGACTGCTGTTAGCACGTATGGACTGCTGTTAGCACGTATGGACTGCTGTTAGCACGTATGGACTGCTGTTAGCACGTATGGACTGCTGTTAGCACGTATGGACTGCTTTTAGCACGTATGGACTGCTTTTAGCACGTATGGACTGATGTTGGCACGTATGACTGATGTTGGCACGTATGACTACTGTTGGCACGTATGACTACTGTTGGCACGTATGGACTACTGTTGGCACGTATGGACTACTGTTGGCACGTATGGACTACTGTTGGCACGTATGGACTACTGTTGGCACGTATGGACTACTGTTGGCACGTATGGACTACTGTTGGCACGTATGGACTACTGTTGGCACGTATGGACTACTGTTGGCACGTATGGACTACTGTTGGCACGTATGGACTACTGTTGGCACGTATGGACTACTGTTGGCACGTATGGACTACTGTTGGCACGTATGGACTACTGTTGGCACGTATGGACTACTGTTGGCACGTATGGACTACTGTTGGCACGTATGGACTGATGTACGCACTTATGGACTGATGTTGGCACGTATGGACTGATGTTGGCACGTATGGACTGATGTTGGCACGTATGGACTGATGTTGGCACGTATGGACTGCTGTTAGCACGTATGGACTGCTGTTAGCACGTATGGACTGCTTTTAGCACGTATGGACTGCTTTTAGCACGTATGGACTGATGTTGGCACGTATGACTGATGTTGGCACGTATGACTACTGTTGGCACGTATGACTACTGTTGGCACGTATGGACTACTGTTGGCACGTATGGACTACTGTTGGCACGTATGGACTACTGTTGGCACGTATGGACTACTGTTGGCACGTATGGACTACTGTTGGCACGTATGGACTACTGTTGGCACGTATGGACTACTGTTGGCACGTATGGACTACTGTTGGCACGTATGGACTACTGTTGGCACGTATGGACTACTGTTGGCACGTATGGACTACTGTTGGCACGTATGGACTACTGTTGGCACGTATGGACTACTGTTGGCACGTATGGACTACTGTTGGCACGTATGGACTACTGTTGGCACGTATGGACTACTGTTGGCACGTATGGACTACTGTTGGCACGTATGGACTGATGTACGCACTTATGGACTGATGTTGGCACTTATGGACTGATGTTGGCACGTATGGACTGATGTTGGCACGTATGGACTGATGTTGGCACGTATGGACTGATGTTGGCACGTATGGACTGATGTTGGCACGTATGGACTGATGTTGGCACGTATGGACTGATGTTGGCACGTATGGACTGATGTTGGCACGTATGGACTGATGTTGGCACGTATGGACTGATGTTGGCACGTATTGACTGATGTTGGCACGTATTGACTGATGTTGGCACGTATTGACTGATGTTGGCACGTATTGACTGATGTTGGCACGTATGGACTGCTGTTGGCACGTATGGACTGTTGTTGGCACGTAAGGACTGCTGTTAGCACGTATGGACTGCTGTTAGCACGTATGGACTGATGTTAGCACGTATGGACTGATGTTAGCACGTATGGACTGATGTTAGCCCGTATGGACTGCTGTTAGCACGTATGGACTGCTGTTAGCACGTATGGACTGTTGTTAGCACGTATGGACTGATGTACGCACTTATGGACTGATGTTGGCACGTATGGAGTGCTGTTAGCACGTATGGACTGCTGTTGGCACGTATAGACTACTGTTGGCACGTATGGACTGCTGTTAGCACGTAGTTAGCACGTATGGACTGCTGTTAGCACGTATGGACTGCTGTTAGCACGTATGGACTGTTAGCACGTATGGACTACTGTTGGCACGTATGGACTTATGTGATCACGTATGGACTGCTGTTAGCACGTATGGACTGCTGTTGGCACGTATGGACTGATGTTAGCACGTATGGACTGCTGTTAGCACGTATGGACTGCTGTTAGCACGTATGGACTGCTGTTAGCACGTATGGACTGCTTTTACCACGTATGGACTGCTTTTAGCACGTATGGACTGCTGTTAGCACGTATGGACTGCTGTTAGCACGTATGGACTGCTGTTAGCACGTATGACTGATGTTAGCACGTATGGACTACTGTTGGCACTAATGTTCTACTGTTGGCACGTATGGACTACTGTTGGCACGTATGGACTACTGTTGGCACGTATGGACTACTGTTGGCACGTATGGACTACTGTTGGCACGTATGGACTACTGTTGGCACGTATGGACTACTGTTGGCACGTATGGACTACTGTTGGCACGTATGGACTACTGTTGGCACGTATGGACTACTGTTGGCACGTATGGACTACTGTTGGCACGTATGGACTACTGTTGGCACGTATGGACTACTGTTGGCACGTATGGACTACTGTTGGCACGTATGGACTACTGTTGGCACGTATGGACTACTGTTGGCACGTATGGACTACTGTTGGCACGTATGGACTACTGTTGGCACGTATGGACTACTGTTGGCACGTATGGACTACTGTTGGCACGTATGGACTACTGTTGGCACGTATGGACTACTGTTGGCACGTATGGACTACTGTTGGCACGTATGGACTGATGTACGCACTTATGGACTGATGTTGGCACGTATGGACTGATGTTGGCACGTATGGACTGATGTTGGCACGTATGGACTGATGTTGGCACGTATGGACTGATGTTGGCACGTATGGACTGATGTTGGCACGTATGGACTGATGTTGGCACGTATGGACTGATGTTGGCACGTATGGACTGATGTTGGCACGTATGGACTGATGTTGGCACGTATTGACTGATGTTGGCACGTATTGACTGATGTTGGCACGTATTGACTGATGTTGGCACGTATTGACTGATGTTGGCACGTATGGACTGCTGTTGGCACGTATGGACTGTTGTTGGCACGTAAGGACTGCTGTTAGCACGTATGGACTGCTGTTAGCACGTATGGACTGATGTTAGCACGTATGGACTGATGTTAGCACGTATGGACTGATGTTAGCCCGTATGGACTGCTGTTAGCACGTATGGACTGCTGTTAGCACGTATGGACTGTTGTTAGCACGTATGGACTGATGTACGCACTTATGGACTGATGTTGGCACGTATGGAGTGCTGTTAGCACGTATGGACTGCTGTTGGCACGTATAGACTACTGTTGGCACGTATGGACTGCTGTTAGCACGTAGTTAGCACGTATGGACTGCTGTTAGCACGTATGGACTGCTGTTAGCACGTATGGACTGTTAGCACGTATGGACTACTGTTGGCACGTATGGACTTATGTGATCACGTATGGACTGCTGTTGGCACGTATGGACTGCTGTTAGCACGTATGGACTGCTGTTGGCACGTATGGACTGCTGTTAGCACGTATGGACTGCTGTTAGCACGTATGGACTGCTGTTAGCACGTATGGACTGCTGTTAGCACGTATGGACTGCTGTTAGCACGTATGGACTGCTGTTAGCACGTATGGACTGCTTTTACCACGTATGGACTGCTTTTAGCACGTATGGACTGCTGTTAGCACGTATGGACTGCTGTTAGCACGTATGGACTGCTGTTAGCACGTATGACTGATGTTAGCACGTATGGACTACTGTTGGCACTAATGTTCTACTGTTGGCACGTATGGACTACTGTTGGCACGTATGGACTACTGTTGTCACTTATGGACTACTGTTGGCACGTATGGACTACTGTTGGCACGTATGGACTACTGTTGGCACGTATGGACTACTGTTGGCACGTATGGACTACTGTTGGCACGTATGGACTACTGTTGGCACGTATGGACTACTGTTGGCACGTATGGACTGATGTACGCACTTATGGACTGATGTTGGCACTATGGACTGATGTTGGCACGTATGGACTGATGTTGGCACGTATGGACTGATGTTGGCACGTATGGACTGATGTTGGCACGTATGGACTGATGTTGGCACGTATGGACTGATGTTGGCACGTATGGACTGATGTTGGCACGTATGGACTGATGTTGGCACGTATGGACTGATGTTGGCACGTATGGACTGATGTTGGCACGTATTGACTGATGTTGGCCAAGATGGTGTAGTGGTTAGGGCGTTTGACTTGGGACCCGAAGGACGCGGGTTCGCGTCCCGGCCGCTACACATCTTGGGGTGTCTATGAGTGCACACCTATTTCTCCAGCTCCCCGAGCGCCTTCTATGGCTGCTCACTGCACCGCCTGGTAGGTGGTTGGGTTAAATGCAGAGACGAATTTCGTCTGTGTATGGGAAACATACGCAGATGACAAGATTAGACAATTATTATTATTATTATTATTATTATGTTGGCACGTATTGACTGATGTTGGCACGTATTGACTGTTGTTGGCACGTATGGACTGCTGTTAGCACGTATGGACTGTTGTTGGCACGTATGGACTGATGTTAGCACGTATGGACTGATGTTAGCACGTATGGACTGATGTTAGCACGTATGGACTGATGTTAGCACGTATGGACTGCTGTTAGCACGTATGGATTGCTGTTAGCACGTATGGACTGCTGTTAGCACGTATGGACTGATGTACGCACTTATGGACTGATGTTGGCACGTATGGAGTGCTGTTGGCACGTATGGACTGCTGTTAGCACGTAGTTAGCACGTATGGACTGCTGTTAGCACGTATGGACTGCTGTTAGCACGTATGGACTGCTGTTAGCACGTATGGACTGTTAGCACGTATGGACTGCTTTAGCACGTATGGACTACTGTTGGCACGTATGGACTTATGTGATCACGTATGGACTGCTGTTGGCACGTATGGACTGATGTTAGCACGTATGGACTGCTGTTAGCACGTATGGACTGCTGTTAGCACGTATGGACTGCTGTTAGCACGTATGGACTGCTGTTAGCACGTATGGACTGCTGTTGGCACGTATGGACTACTGTTGGCACGTATGGACTACTGTTGGCACGTATGGACTACTGTTGGCACGTATGGACTACTGTTGGCACGTATGGACTACTGTTGGCACGTATGGACTACTGTTGGCACGTATGGACTACTGTTGGCACGTATGGACTACTGTTGGCACGTATGGACTACTGTTGGCACGTATGGACTACTGTTGGCACGTATGGACTACTGTTGGCACGTATGGACTACTGTTGGCACGTATGGACTACTGTTGGCACGTATGGACTACTGTTGGCACGTATGGACTACTGTTGGCACGTATGGACTACTGTTGGCACGTATGGACTACTGTTGGCACGTATGGACTACTGTTGGCACGTATGGACTACTGTTGGCACGTATGGACTACTGTTGGCACGTATGGACTACTGTTGGCACGTATGGACTGATGTACGCACTTATGGACTGATGTTGGCACTTATGGACTGATGTTGGCACGTATGGACTGATGTTGGCACGTATGGACTGATGTTGGCACGTAAATAAATAAATAAATAAATATCACATTTTTGTCATCTGTGTATGTTTCCCATACTTGACAGACGAAATTGGTCTCTGCATTTAACCCAACCACCACCAGGTGGTGCAGTGAGCAGCCGTGGTCAGCGCTCGGGGAGCTGGGGAAAATAGGTGTGCACTCATAGACACCCCAAGGTGTGCCGTGGCCGGGGTTCGAACCTGGGTCCTTCGGATAACAAGTCTGATTCCCTAGCCACTACACCATCTTGGCCCCTTATGGACTGATGTTGGCACGTATGGACTGATGTTGGCACGTATTGACTGATGTTGGCACGTATTGACTGATGTTGGCACGTATTGACTGATGTTGGCACGTATTGACTGATGTTGGCACGTATTGACTGATGTTGGCACGTATGGACTGCTGTTAGCACGTATGGACTGCTGTTAGCACGTATGGACTGCTGTTAGCACGTATGGACTGCTGTTAGCACGTATGGACTGCTGTTAGCACGTATGGACTGCTGTTAGCACGTATGGACTGCTGTTAGCACGTATGGACTGCTGTTAGCACGTATGGACTGCTGTTAGCACGTATGGACTGCTGTTAGCACGTATGGACTACTGTTAGCACGTATGGACTGATGTTAGCACGTATGGACTGATGTTAGCACGTATGGACTGATGTTAGCACGTATGGACTGCTGTTAGCACGTATGGACTGATGTTAGCACGTATGGACTGATGTTAGCACGTATGGACTGATGTTAGCACGTTTACATCTTTGTCCCGAGCTTCCATTCCAAACAGGAAGTTGGATCACTTCATTAAATAGCAACAGCACATTCTAATCCTTATTTAATGTTTTGGTTTTATTTTTACTGGTTTATTGTTGTTGTTGTTGTTGTTGTTGTTGTCTGACTGGGTCTGTTTCTAAACGAGTCCTGGAGGCTCAGTGAGAGCAGCCTGTAGAAATAAAGGTTGAATGAAACAAAGGAGGAACTTCTCTGTGAACGTGTGCAGATGATCTCACGCTGGTTCCTGTGGGAGGGGCGTCCGCCCCGCCCTCTGCACCTCTCACGACCTCCTGAGGCGTGAAGCCGCACGCTGCTCCCTGATTGGGCGATAACAATAAGGAAGAGGAGGAGGAAGGTTTGTTGTGAAGGTGGCTCTGCGGTTTCTGTCGGCCCATGCTGTCCCAGACACCTTCAACCCCCTGAAGCAGATATGACGTCCTGGTTTCATCGCTGAAGGAAGCAAATGTTAAAGAAGCTGAGCAGTCTGCAGATGTTCAACTGTGAACACGCCTGCACATCTGGGCAGCGGTGAAGGATACATGAGCGGCAGGGCCTGTTGCAGGAGGCTGATGTCGTCTGCGATGGGGAACTGCTCGTCGTAGTCCACCAAGAACCTGAAACGTCACCACATTAGTCCTTCTGCTGTCACACCTTCTAGTGTTCACACGACACGTCGTGCTGCTGATCAGTGATCAGGAGGAGTCAGGTCCTCTGGACGGGTTCTTCAGACACATCATCATCTTCACTCTAGCCGTTTTCGCACTGCACGGCCCTCCCCAGCCCAGCTTGTCCCTGGTTGGCCCAGAGCCCGGCCTGGCCCGCCCTCACTCATTACGCATTGTGCGGAGAGCCGCCTTGAAGTGGGTGGGGCGTTCTCTTGAAGTGGGTGGAGCGTTCTCTTGAAGTGGGTGGAGTGTTCTCTTGAAGTGGGTGGAGTGTTCTCTTGAAATGGGTGGAGTGTTCTCTTGAAGTGGGTGGAGTGTTCTCTTGAAATGGGTGGAGTGTTCTCTTGAAGTGGGTGGAGTGTTCTCTTGAAGTGGGTGGAGTGTTCTCTTGAAGTGGGTGGAGTGTTCTCTTGAAGTGGGTGGAGTGTTCTCTTGAAGTGGGTGGAGTGTTCTTGTGTGCGCGCTTGGTGTGTGTTAAGAGGTGGAAAGAGAAGGGACGCCGCTAAAAATATTTGTTAGCTGAATTAGTGTTTCTGAGTTTAATGTTTATTGATAACTGATTACACATCAGCTTATTTTACACGTGCGTAGCAAGGATTTTCTGAGGGGCGATCCGTTAAAAGATAGAGTGGACCTACAAAGCAAGGTCCCCAGTAGCTCACGGGGATAAGCGTTGGGTTGGCGCGCAGAGCCTTTTCTCGACGCGGGTTCGAATCTCACTCGGTTCAGTTGAAACTTATTTTACGTTTGTCTTTTATTGGATTAAAAAAAAAGGAGTTTCACAAACTCCTTTTTTTAAATCTCAGTCCTCATTTTTTTATCCAATAAAAGACAAACGTAAAATAAGTTTCAACCGAACCGAGTGAGATTCGAACCCGCGTCGAGAAAAGGCTCTGCGCGCCAACCCAACGCTTATCCCCGTGAGCTACTGGGGACCTTGCTCTGTGTAGGTCCACTCTATCTTTTAACGGATCGCCCCTCAGAAAATCCTTGCTACGCACGTGTAAAATAAGCTGATGTGTAATCAGTTATCAACAAACATTAAACTCAGAAACACTAATATATATATTCAGCTAACAATTTTTTTTAGGTGTATCTGTAGTTAAATAATGAAATTCAGCTCGCGCTGAGGTTGTTGTTAGAACGAGTTGATGACTCAACAAGCTGCAGTCCAGCCCCTGCTGCAAACAACGAATCAAATGTGAGCAGTACATAACGTCAAACGGGGCTCGGGAACTCGGCCCGATCAGAACCACCTCTGGGCCGGTTCCAAAACGAGGGCGGACTCTGGGCGGAAAAGGAAAATGCGAACATGACGAACCCGGGTTAGAAGGCGGGGCGGGCCATTGAGGGCCGTGCAGTGCGAAAACGGCTTCTGAGGAGCTGCAACAAACACTTTCTCATGGTGGATCAACCAGTTTGTTGTTGACATCCAGAACCAGCTGCTCACATGATCAAGGAGGACCATCAGCCTAACGATGGATCGTTAGCACCCTGATGGTTGTTTGCTATTCACAGAGGACTGAGTGATAATAACAGCATTGTAAGAGGGGGACAGTTGAACAGTTGGGACCGTTTCTCACCGTTTCTCCGGCAGGAAAGACGAGAACTGTTGCAGCAGTTCGTCTGCAAACATCTGGACGTTTTCTTGGCTGAAACGACAGAAGAGTTCAGAGCCGAGGTCCAGCTGCTGGCCGGAGGCGACGTGAGCGTCTCACCTGTCCAGGATGGGCTGCAGGCAGGTGTGGTGCAGCAGCAGGTGAGCCGTCTCCACCATCTTCCTGCAGCAGTGGCTGAGCCGAGTCCACAGCTCCTCCTGCAGACTAGACACAGGATGAGTCGTCACGCAGCGCAGCGCCGAGTCGTCACGCAGCGCAGCGCCGAGTCGTCACGCAGCGCAGCGAGTCGTCACGCAGCGCAGCGCCGAGTCGTCACGCAGCGCAGCACCGAGTCGTCACGCAGCGCAACACAGAGTTGTCACGCAGCGCAGTAACGAGTCGTCACGTAGCGCAGCACCGAGTCGTCACGCAGCGCAGCACCGAGTCGTCACGCAGCGCAGCGGCGCCCAGGACGCCACACTCACCGCTCGTCATCGAAGGTCCTCGTGGTCACGGCCTTCTCCAGTTCGGGAACGGCGCTCTCGTAGAACGAGATCAGCCTGCGGAGCCACAACACAAACATCTGCAGGAGTTTCTACACAACACAAACATCTGCAGCTACACAACACAAACATCTGCAGGAGTTTCTACACAACACAAACATCTGCAGGAGTTTCTACACAACACAAACATCTGCAGGAGTTTCTACACAACACAAACATCTGCAGGAGTTTCTACACAACACAAACATCTGCAGGAGTTTCTACACAACACAAACATCTGCAGGAGTTTCTACACAACACAAACATCTGCAGGAGTTTCTACACAACACAAACATCTGCAGGAGTTTCTACACAACACAAACATCTGCAGGAGTTTCTACACAACACAAACATCTGCAGGAGTTTCTACACAACACAAACATCTGCAGAAGTTTCTACACAACACAAACATCTGCAGGAGTTTCTACACAACACAAACATCTGCAGGAGTTTCTACACAACACAAACATCTGCAGGAGTTTCTACACAACACAAACATCTGCAGGAGTTTCTGCACAACACAAACATCTGCAGAAGTTTCTGCACAACACAAACATCTGCAGAAGTTTCTGCACAACACAAACATCTGCAGGAGTTTCTACACAACACAAACATCTGCAGAAGTTTCTACACAACACAAACATCTGCAGAAGTTTCTACACAACACAAACATCTGCAGGAGTTTCTACACAACACAAACATCTGCAGGAGTTTCTACACAACACAAACATCTGCAGAAGTTTCTACACAACACAAACATCTGCAGGAGTTTCTACACAACACAAACATCTGCAGAAGTTTCTACACAACACAAACATCTGCAGAGTTTCTACACAACACAAACATCTGCAGGAGTTTCTACACAACACAAACATCTGCAGGAGTTTCTACACAACACAAACATCTGCAGGAGTTTCTACACAACACAAACATCTGCAGGAGTTTCTACACAACACAAACATCTGCAGGAGTTTCTACACAACACAAACATCTGCAGGAGTTTCTACACAACACAAACATCTGCAGGAGTTTCTACACAACACAAACATCTGCAGGAGTTTCTACACAACACAAACATCTGCAGGAGTTTCTACACAACACAAACATCTGCAGGAGTTTCTACACAACACAAACATCTGCAGGAGTTTCTGCACAACACAAACATCTGCAGGAGTTTCTGCACAACACAAACATCTGCAGAAGTTTCTGCACAACACAAACATCTGCAGAAGTTTCTGCACAACACAAACATCTGCAGAAGTTTCTGCACAACACAAACATCTGCAGAAGTTTCTGCACAACACAAACATCTGCAGGAGTTTCTACACAACACAAACATCTGCAGAAGTTTCTACACAACACAAACATCTGCAGAAGTTTCTACACAACACAAACATCTGCAGAAGTTTCTACACAACACAAACATCTGCAGAAGTTTCTACACAACACAAACATCTGCAGAAGTTTCTACACAACACAAACATCTGCAGGAGTTTCTACACAACACAAACATCTGCAGGAGTTTCTACACAACACAAACATCTGCAGGAGTTTCTAACCAACACAAACATCTTCAGAAGTTTCTACACAACACAAACATCTGCAGGAGTTTCTACACAACACAAACATCTGCAGAAGTTTCTACACAACACAAACATCTGCAGGAGTTTCTACACAACACAAACATCTGCAGGAGTTTCTACACAACACAAACATCTGCAGGAGTTTCTACACAACACAAACATCTGCAGGAGTTTCTACACAACACAAACATCTGCAGGAGTTTCTACACAACACAAACATCTGCAGGAGTTTCTACACAACACAAACATCTGCAGGAGTTTCTACACAACACAAACATCTGCAGAAGTTTCTACACAACACAAACATCTGCAGAAGTTTCTACACAACACAAACATCTGCAGGAGTTTCTACACAACACAAACATCTGCAGGAGTTTCTACACAACACAAACATCTGCAGGAGTTTCTACACAACACAAACATCTGCAGGAGTTTCTACACAACACAAACATCTGCAGGAGTTTCTACACAACACAAACATCTGCAGGAGTTTCTACACA